>JALPQI010006743.1:0-57568 GCA_025490895.1 Thaumatotibia leucotreta | reverse complement strand
TTTAAAGTATTTTTTGTACAGGTAACTTCATATTATTGTGTCAATATACATTTTCTATGTAACTAGGTAATACCTTGAATAATGGTTTCATTTGGATCTACAGACTTATCTACACTTTTCAGTGCCAATCAATATGAAATAATATTTTATTTTACTTTTTTCTCAACAAAACCAAAGTGCCAATTGTGTTTACTAGATAAACTTTAATAGGAAATCAAATTCAGGGAAAAATCATCAAAACTTTAAATCTGCTCTTTGCATTCGTCGTGAATCTCCAAAATAAAGTAAGATTTTCCAGATTAAAGTATTTTTTGTACAGGTAACTTCATATTATTGTGTCAATATACATTTTCTATGTAACTAGGTAATACCTTGAATAATGGTTTCATTTGGATCTACAGACTTATCTACACTTTTCAGTGCCAATCAAATTACTTTTTTCTCAACAAAACCCAAAGTGCCAATTGTGTTTACTAGATAAACTTTAATAGGAAATCAAATTCAGGGAAAAATCGGACAAGAGGATAATGAACATAATATTAATTTTAACATAGTGCGAACTTCACGGTGCCCGTTTGTAATAATTAAAAATACTGTAAATAAAATCGGGCAACATATGTACCTGAATAATTAATTAGATTTTACTGTAACCAAGCCGCAGAAATAACTGTACTATTTGGTGGGTCTAGAAGGGTTACACTTTTTCACTTTGATGCATGAAAGAACAGACAACATTTCCACCTCAAAATATGTTATGATATATAACGAAAATATTGTGGAGCTGGCATGACAGCCGTGATATATGAAACACACTACAAATAAATAAACTTCTGCAGAAATAAAATAGGTCGAGGACGCAGTTGGTGGAAGAGAGCGTTTTTTTCTGTAAAGATATGATATATTTCGAAAAAAAATCTTGATGATTTGTTTCTATTCTGAGCTTATTATATGTAGATAGGTACTGGTATAATAGATAGCATATACTAAAGTCAATACAAGCAAAAGCTACAATTGGGTACCTTAATGTTTTCAGTTTAAAAAATATTTGGTAATAGTATCAGGCATAGATATTAGTGCAGACAGTGCTGACTGACGTTGAAAATTTCCGGATTAAATCCCGTTTCTTTCCTTTTCTGAAAAAAAAAACAGTGAGTCTTCATTTTCTTTTTCAACTCTTAAACTAATGTGAATTAGGTGTAATTTCAATTAGCGACCTTCACCAGGTCATTATGTATTTACTCTTCGCTAACTGATATCAGGAGAACACAACATCATCGCGGAAAAGTCAATTGAAATAGATAAAAGGAGTGACAATGATTATTTCTGTAAAAACCCGAAAAAACGGAAAAAAGCGAAATTTTCGTACATTCCCGAAAAAAGCAGTTCATTTTTTCCGACATATTCAACGCTACTATAGCCGGGAAACCATACTTTGAAGGCTGCGTAGGAGGCACAAAGCCTACAAAGTTTGGTTTCTAGGTTAAGGTGAATATATAGCTGTTTCTGAAACATGCTATGATCCAAAAAATCAAAACTCCGTCTCTCAGTACAAACAAATAACGAATCTGCAATCTACCCATATTTTTTTTATATCTGTTTGCGGTAATCTCTAATATGTGCCAAGATGTTGAGGCATTTACCAAAATAAGGTTACTTCCGGTGTTTTGCTGGCATAAGCCTGAAATGTAGTCAAAAGTCGATGTTCCGGGTTCAATTTGACGTATTGTCAACATTTCATTGCAATTAAAAAAAAGTATTTCAGGCATAGTAAATAAATAATAGTTCCGTATCGATAAATACTTATTTCATACATTAGGTACCTATCAACATTATATTATACCTACTTAATATATTGTAACATTCTGTTATTGTGTCATATTAATGTAATTGTTGGATTCAGGCGTTAATCTAGATTACTGTGAAACGTGACAAAATTGACATGTTTTCCTACAGCTACATTAGGTGTAATGACACTCATAAAGACCAATCATTATGTCACCAATAATTTTAAAAAGCTCTTCAGTTTGTTGTGACAGATTAAAAATATCATGTTCATTATTTAGTTTATTTACGTAGGGATAAATAATGAAAATGCTTTTGCATTTCTTTTTACACTACTTGTTCATGTTTTTCAATACTAATAAATGCCATACTCAACAATTATGTAGCTAGTAGCTAGCTAATGAAGATTTGAATAAAATTTTAACATAATTTAATTGCTGAGTTATCCAGAATTTCACAAAAGCATCTAATCGCGCAAAGCCATTTCTTCATCAAACCATTTTCTACTTCCTTTCACAAAGAGCTATCATCTGTCAATTCAATCAAAACAAAAGAAAACGCCTGGCCGGAAAAAATACGCCCTCGGCACCTTGTTATAATTGTTTTCCCAAAACTCTGGAAGGGGCCCAATTCTAAAACAACCGAAAAGAAATCAAATCGTCATCAACATTCTGTGAAATTTTGCGGAGCAATTTCTTATCCGGTCCCTAAAAGGGACTTTATAAGTGTCCTTAGCCTATCTAATTTCAACTCTTGAAATATGAGCGCAATTTTTTCGCTTAAGTTTCTTGCCGGAAGACATTTTTTATTCTTCGTGAGCCGAGGCCTACATTGTCATACCTTTTAAAGTCGCTCTTAGGAATGTCGACTATTCTTAGGTACTGTTTTTTGATTCTAGATATTATAGTTATGTAATAATTATGTGAAGGTATTTATTATTAATGACAAGTTATCGTCTGACGAGTAAAACTTTGTAGCTTAGCAACAAAATATAAAATATTATTATAGATCGATGTCTATAAGCGAGTACCTACAAAAATCTGTCAATTGATACGCTGGCCTAACATTTTCGGCTTCAATGAGGGTTTTGATACTTTTTCTGCCGCTATGGGGAGGTGAGATGGCAGCACTGAGCCGACCGTATAACGAACTGTCAAAATAAATACGCGCATTTAATTTTCAACATATTTACAGGTTTATTTATTCTGAAAACCATTACTTTAGTCATATTGTTACCTAAAATAAATAAATAAAATAGTTCCAAGTCAATTCTCATGAAATTAACAAAGTTATAGAATTATTTTGAATACCAATGACTTTGAGCGCCTGTTTTAGAGTTCAATCTTCAGTTCGACGACCATGTATTAGTCGTAATCCATTACAAAATCAATTATCTTCCAAATAAAATAGAATTTCAATATTTTAGGCCCAGGTGCCTATGATTAGTATGAATCTGACAGCTGTCGAGACCAGGTGCGTACGAAGCGCCGCCTGGTGGCAGAAAAATTATCGAAAACCCTCATTGCTTTAGAACACTTAGAGCGGAAATTGTTTATTCAACTCTAATATGTACTTTTCTTGATTAATTTTCTGTCGCATACCTACTAACAACGATTAACTTTTAATACTTTCAAAAATAAATCTAACTATAAACGATTTAATCATTACCAATTTTAAGTAGATTTAATATTAATACGTCTGTACAGCTAATAATTATCCTATTCAGGTAAAGCCTAAAAACTCCTTTGAACCCTGAGGTACATTAGTATTGCTACAAACCGCTTACATATATGGCAATATTAATGTACGTTATGTATAATAGATAGTACAGTATTTATTTGGCAACGTGCAATAACGAGAAAGTGAAAGCAATGTTTAACTAGTCAAACATGTATTTTAGTTTTGAGATTTACTATTTAGAGTGGCAAAGATGGCATTCACCTAACCAATACAATACGACCGCACTATAAAATGTCAACAACCAACTTGTCAGCCTCCGTAGCCTAGTGGGTAGTGACCCTGCCTACGAAGCTGGAGGTTCCGGGTTCGAATCCCGGCGAGGGCATTCTCTGTGTATTTATTTATCACAAATGTTTGTTCCTTCGTCATGGCTGCTTATGTCTTTAAGTATCTATATGTATCTATCTATTATATATATCGTCGCCTGGTACCCACATCACAAGCCTTAATTGAGCTTACCGTGGGACTAGGTCGATTTGTGTAAGATGTCCCAAGATTTTTTTTTTTTTTTATAACTTCAAAGCATTGTCGAATGAAAGGAAGCTCAACATTTCATCCTTTTCCCTCCCACAAAAGAATTTATTGTATTTAATTTAATTTTCATTTTGACGGTAAAATGGTGTATAGTTTGAAATAACGTCTGAAAACAAACAACAATTATTGCCATTTAAATAAATTAGTTCCCCTAAAAAGCCGTAAGGTGGCAAGGAATTAAAAAGAACTTGTTAGGCTATAGAAAGGCATCTACTCTTTATTACAATTGATGTAAATAAGTGTCCTTCGTTATTCCGATAATTTTTTTCTAATCATTTTTGTGTAATTGAAAACAAATGTTAAGACAAACTTCATGCTTATTATTAAAAACAGATTTTGGCACGTCAAACACAGTGGCTCGTTGCTCTTTTAGACAGTTTTATACTCATAATATAACGGCTTAGAAGGCATCTAGGTGTAACAATAAATTCGCACTACTTCAAACTTGAATTTGATACGGGTATCCCTTTGTTCGGATCCACCATATCTAGAGTGGGAAACCAGACCCTTTCAAACAATAATCGTGAATATAATATTTAACAGCTTAAAAGGCACTATAATAACAATCTAGTTGGGTTCCCTAATATATTATTCAAGGGTTTGGTTTTGGCTGGGTATGACATAATCGTCATACTCGTTTGAATATTCGTACTAACACTTACATAACTAAGAAAACTATTGAAATGGGTACGAATACCTAAGTTTTGCTAATTAAACCAAACAGCAGCTTACTTCAGTAAATAATTTTCATATAATCAATTGTCATTTACTTATAATAATGAACGTACGTTTTTTTTTATAACTTCGTAAGTATTTTAATAGTCAATTAAATACGAAGCGAAGTACAATCAAGGTTACAGATATAGATGCGCCTTAAGTTAGTCAATAAATAGAAGATACGAACAACAAACTATTCAAAAATATATCCATACCTATTCTAGCACTATTTTGTTGATTTGATGGTTAAGAATAATATGATGGTATAAGTTGATTAAATAACGCACGGATTTAGCAGTATTCAGTAATGGAAATCGGAAATTAAACGCATGTTGAATGCAAGTTTGTTAACATTATTCGCAACTTTTATTAAATAAATCTAATTAATGTAACCACAACCCTATTTTTGACATTATTATTACGGTCGTTTTGATATTTTACACTTTGCTCTCATTTACATATATACAAAAACAATATAATATTTTTTATTTATCAAAAATATTTGTTCCTTGGCCAATTTGGCCATGGCTGTCTATGTACCTATTTAAGTATCTATATGTATCTATCGATCGTCGCCTGGTACCCACATCACAAGCCTTAATTGAGCTTACCGTGAGACTAAGTTGATTTGTGTAAGATCTCCCAAGATATTTATCTATTTATTTAATATTAAGTTTGGTTGATTATTGCAACTTAGTAATAATTTTGTATGTCTCAGTAGAAAGATATTTATTACCAGTGTTCCTTTGACACCCACATCACATCATCAGCCTATCTTAGTCCACTGATGGACGTAAAGGCTCTTCTATTAAGTAGTTATGCGTATGCGCTGGGTAACCGGAATGGCGATTGCAGTAATGTGTCCACTATGATGATGCTGCTGCCCATCATCTGATCAATCTTCTATCAAAGAATGGTCAGTGACACTTCAATCCCTTAGGCTCTTACGACACCCGCGGGAAGAGGTTGGGGTGGAGACAAATGTATTCTTACTGCCGTCACTACACGTCCTCGACACGTAACATAAAATAAATGTTTTCAATTTAATTAACTCATTTTCATTGCTTGCTCTCCGACTGTGATTTTCCCATCTCTAACCAGCGCGTAACACGAGCAGGGTGTTTGTTGTGTAAACCACTCTTAGATTAATGAGATTAATCGTGAAATATGATCGTTTCGTCCCAGTTAAGGGATGGCGAACATTGAGATGAGACCGGCAGCCTATTATTATCGTGGTGTTTATGTGGAATATACTTGTTTTACAGTCAGTTCATCACGCTTGTCATGACGTGAATTTAAAATTACTCTGAACTCGAAAGTAGGATCTGTAAAACATTTTTCGTCTATTTAGGCAGCTAATTAACAAACAGCGGTTTAATACAAACTTCTAGTACACATTTATTTATTTTCATCACACTTGCTGTCTAAGCGCGCCATTGCTTGCGCGCGTAGCGGGATTAATAGAAAAGTGAAATTCCCTAGGGAGTAATGGAAATGTCAGTACGTCATTTAATAATATTATGTCTTAAAACTTATTTTTTGGTTGACAAGTGTGATGAAAAACATTGTATGCATCACGGTCGGTAAGCGGAATACTAACTCGAGTCATAAAAGCCCTCCGCCTGACGGCGTCGGGCTTCTAACACTCTCGTTAGTAATTCCGTACTTACCTCCCTTGATGCACAATGTACTATTTTGCAAGAAGTACGTAGGTACCAAATTTTTATTTGAGGTTAGGTAGTACGTACGCATACGTCAGACATGTCCAACCCAGTCTCATTTTAGCATAGCAGTCTTGGCAGCGACGTTTTCAATAACAGTTCTGTAGCGTAGGTCCGTGTTTCTGGTCCGGTCAGTTCTTCGAACATCTAATATGCTACGCTCAATCGCTCACTGGCAAACATTTAGTTGGAACTTTTGGGCCTCAGTTAATCATCAAGGCTGAGCGCCGTAGATTAAGATGGGCAGGATGCACATGTCCACGAGTTTACGCTTGAAGCAAAGAAGAAGTTTTCCCTTCTTTTTTGTTACAGCATTTTTTTATCTGTGTAAGTGTAAGAATGTTTATCACTTATTCAATGTTAAAAATGAAATATTTAAGACTTTTTACCTAATAAATAACTAGGCAATGGAAATATTTATTACATGGGTTTCCATTTCTTCATATTAGCATCCATTTTTGAACAAATGGCGGCAAAATTCCACCTCACCTTTGACAACTTGTTGAAATCCCTGGTTTAAAAAAACATGTTTTTCTATTTAATTTTATTGCTGTTGAAATCACAAAATGAATAAATTAAATTATTATAAATTTGAATTAATGTCGATTCCATGAATTGATAATAATTAAAATATAAATTGAATTATTGAACATTCCTTACAATATTTACACTGGATTTTATGTGTGTATCAATTTATCATTGCAAATTAGTTTCCTGCTGAAATATTCCTATAACTGAAACATTATTACATTGGAACGATGTAATTATTGAAAACACACATATTGTGAGTAAATACGAGTTTTTACGTGATGTATCAATGTCAAATTATCAAATGTTTTTTATTTTTATATTAGCTTTGTTTGGAAGTTTTAAAATTCTGTTTACCGTCCGATTATTTTATATTAGATACCTAATAGGTATTTCAGAAAACTGATTATAGTTTGTTTTGTATCAACCCATGTTGAGCAAGTTTAAAAAAACATAAATTAACATCACTAAAACCGCATCGACCCTATTATCGTCACCCGAACTTCGGTTTTGGCGAGAGCTCTTTCGGTACCACTAAATTGCTCAGTAAGCTGGTAAGCTTAGTTAACTGACAGTAGGCTTAACTGAAATACAGTTTACACGCACCGTAATATTACTGGCTGGTGAATGACGGAAATAAACCAAGAGTGAAATGGAAACCCGCCTCTTTGGGGGTTAAGTGAATCGAAAATAACTTGCGATAGGTGAGAAAGTTGAGGGTTTTAGGTAAATATATATTGTTAGGTGTTTAGGTATTTTCCTAACTTTCTGCATAATATTATTAGAAGCGTGTAAAAATAGCAAACACGAGTTTTGAATATAGTTAGACATAGGTAATCAAGTATGTATATTACCACCTTTCTCAGATTTGCATCACCTACTGTCAATTTTTACTTTCTTATCTCCTCTACCAAAAGGTTGTCTGGAAGAGGTCGCTACTTAGAGATAAAGGCGCTTTTTGTTTACCTTTTTCAAACATGTACTTTTATAATTTCTTTTGGAGTTGTCTTTGAGGTGCAATAAAGAGTTATTGTATTGTATATTATTTTTAAAAGATTGGTTATTATATCATTTATTCGTAATAAGTTTACGGTTCGGAAGTACCTACTCGGTAGTTAAGTCAAATCATTCTGTGTGTACATAAGTTACATCTGAAAATAATTGAACACATTAAATAAACTTCGATATGTATTCTCTAGGACGGTTTTATCTTAGGCCAGCCGTACACCTATATGTTCTTACATAAGTTATAGTGATATTCACCTCTCATTCCTTAGTATAGCTCCGTCCCTACAACTTACGTAAGAACTTACAAGTGGACGAGCGCTCTTAGGTCTCATCGTTATTATATTTAAGGTAGTACTACCAGTACTACTAACGCTACACTAAAGTTCGATACCTATGTACACTTTATGTCAAAAATGTCAAAGTTATAATGGTTTGGAAAACTCAAATTGTGTTGTTGTCACGTTGAAACAGGGTCCACGTCAAATACGAGTACCTACTAGTGCAGCGTCAAGTACTGAGAGTTACCTTATTGGTCTTTTTGATTTTTTATAATTTACCTGTCCATCTTTCAACATTAACTGTACTATTTAGCAAAATATTTATCTTTTTATAGACACAAAAATAAAACTTTTGACAGCCGCGCCTAAAGACCTAACTTCATACAAGCAAATTGCACTTCATTGGTTTGCGTAATAAGCGGATTGGGATTTCAAATTTGATAATAAATTTCAGAATTCGACGCCAAAAAATACATTTAAATTCAGTATTTACCTCGGAGCTAATACACAACCCATAATACAATCCTATTCCAATACTCCAATAACGTATGCGATGGACTCATCTGGTCTTTATTTTTATGCAGCCATCTCCCTCAATCTCCGAACCGCACGCGCACATAAGCGAGTAAATCGTGAAAACCAATTACTTGGAAACGAAACCGTTATTTTTTATGAACAGCCATGATACGCGATTTCCCGGGTTTGCGTATGATAAAGAATATTTTTACTTTCGGATTTATTAGATTGTGTATCATGTCCAAGCTGGTTTAGTAGTTTGGGATTTGGGTAAGGTCTGTGATCAAAATACCCTAATTTTATAATAAATCTTAGGTGCATTGGCTACTAGAAGATTTAGTATTTCATTCTGATGAGCATAGATAGTTAGGTATTTGATAGATCTGAACGTACAGTTTATAAACTAAAGATACAGCTAGGAAATCGCACACAAACATAATTGACAACATTTGATTATTTTTTGTGTTCAATTTTATGTTACGTACCGAAAAACAGCCTTTAAAGGTATTCGTGATTTTTAACATAAAAGTTATCACAAAAAAACATATTGACAACTTTCAAGTCCTACTATTTAACGCTTTCAGTCCTTAAAGTTTTCACACAGTAATAAAATGTAGCATCCTGTTTCACTATCTCCGGATAAACTTATTCATCTGTTTAAATGATCACTTTCCTTTTCCTCAGCTATATAAAAAAAGGACAGCTTTTATTTATCGGACAGGTATATTTTATTTTTTAAAGGTAATACAATTAATTGTTTTTAATTATTATGATAATTTAATAACAATGTGTAAGAGTTAGGAATTTCAACGATACATCTAGGTAATTTAAAAGATTAATTATGAATATTATGATGATATACGATTATAAACTGTAGGCTGAAAAGTCTAAAAATTGTTATGAAATGTTAGTGTTTATAACAAATACTTATATGTTCCTTGGTCATAGTTTTTTCTAAGTTTAATTATCTATGTGTATATACATGTACCTATAAAATGCATGATGTATGTCGTTGTTTAGTACTCATAGGCTTGAATGAGCCTTAATTGAGCTTACCTTAAGTGAATTTTTACAATAGCTCAACATTCCACCTCCCAAACCCTGGCTACCCTCGTTGTTCAATGTTGGAAATTTTGGGAGAGTTTGACCTCTTCAAAAGGATATTTTAAGCCACGTTTTGGTTACTTAGATACTTACATTCATTATTCCAAATATCAAGTACGCGCAGACGGCAAGAGAAATGGTGCCCTCAAAATACATGAAAAGTCCCATAAAAGTAGTTTAATGGCCATTCCATTTGATCTACGACCAAATAGGGAATAACATATTCCGTCATATAAAGAACCTTAATAGAGTGGGTGTTCATTTCATTTTCCAGCTATCTGTATATTATTATATTACTGCATCATATTCATTTATTTATTAGAACATATTTAAGTTTACATGACATTACTTACAGTAATACAACCAATGTTGAATTTATCATAATTCGTAATTTTATCGATATACCTAGTTGAAATATCAAATAAATAAGTACCTATACGTAGTACAAAAAAACATTATGCGCAGATGCAAAAAAAAACGTAGGATGTTCAAATCTTAGGTTTTAATTTGTGTACATCACACGTGTACGGCACGTTTTAAATGCTAAAGTTCATAAATACATTTAAGTATTGTCACTTTGTACCGCAAAAAAATAACTGTGGGTCCATTTTATACACGGTTCACTCGTAATATCGTCGTAATATTGTAATATCACGGAACAAAGTTTTACAAATCAACTTTGCCCCGTAAGTAGGTACCTATGGTTAATTCCACTTGTGGTATGGATACTTACGCACGAAGATATACACAGTGTAAACCGTGTGCGTAAGTTTGTCTTTTTAAGGCACTTGTTATGAAAAAAGTCGTTCGGTACACGTGTAAAAACATCTTTTTCTACTCCAGCACTCAAATCTGTCAATTAGATGATTGTCAGCGGTACCTATCCAAATTAACGACATTTGAGTAACGATAAAAAAGTCTATGTGTCTACAGGGTGGTCCAAACCTTGACGTCAAAAATTTTATTTTAGGTTCCCTACATCATGGGCTATTAGAATAATACCCCATGTATGTTAGCCGATTTTTTGTAGTTTTGTATCAGAATATACCCCATGTATATTAGCCGATTTTTTTTTTGAGAAATTCTGGAGTGAATAAATTTATCGATAAAAAAAACTATTGGGTTTTTTTAATATTTTCTTTTTGTGAAAGTATTACTACAAATAAAGCATTTACTGACAAAAAAAAATAGCGTCCTCACTTTGATACAAGTAGGGTAAGAAATACCAAATTCATGCGTTAAACACGCATCAAAATGGCATTAACGTACGTAAATAAAAAAAATAAAACATATCCCAAGGATTTTTGGTAATCTAAGGACTGCCCTAGACCTTAAACCTTCGTAAAAGCAAAAAAAAATGATACTTAATTATGAGGATTTTTCGGAGTAGTCGGTCAAATGAACTTAAAAAAAAGCTTCTAAATTTTTTATTTAAAAATAAAGTAAAATTTCGTCTGTTTTGTTGTTCTTATCAATAAACAAAGACAGAAAATATTCAAATCATTTCTTACTACTTTAAAATTTTAAGCTTTTTAAGCTTAGCAATATGAAGGCTAATATAAGTCTCGTACCTTACTTAGGCCACTCGGCACCTAATCCCGGTACTCAACTTATATAGCCTTCATATTGTTACAATTATATAAAATACTATTTTAACTCGGGTGATTGTCACCCTCGTTTCACACGGGCAACAACTTTCACCCTCGTCGAAAAAAATTTTTTTGCACTTGCATGGAAATGTACTATCGTATAATCAACCTGAAAAATAAATGTAATTGTTGCACATAATACCCATATAAAAACGTGACTACAAGTAAAGATCAAATTAATATAAATTATATTATTTTGGATCTTTTCATTCCCTATCAGATTAATATAATAAATAATGAAGACAAGCTTGTAATTGCATACAGCATCACTTTAAAATCAAAGAGCCCTGGATGCTTAGCCAAGTTGCCAATCGCTAGCGGTTGCTAGCGCATCGTAGTTATCCCTCTCTGTCACTCCTTCATAATAGTGCCACAAAGAGGGAAAACTACGATGCGCTAGCAAGCGCAAGCGATTGGCAACTTGGCTAAGCACTCAGTACATTATACAAGCTTAAGTGTGACTAACGCAATATTACGCAATATGTCAAGAACAAACGCTCCACGAGAGGTTTTTAGCGATTCTTTTGGACCGATATTGATATTTATCTTTCGCAATCCAATAGGTTTTAGCTAAATGGGAAAAAGTTCATGCCCAGTGGGCACATTAAAACTGTATATTGTTATTGCAAACGGTTATTTGAGCCGAAGAACATTTGATAGGAATTCATGTAGCCTCATATTCTTACCATTGCTCTCAAGGATATAATAAAATTTGATGGCAAGCGACTGGCGGATCTGTAGAATTTTTCAATAACCTCATTTATACCGAATGATTCTGTAAGAATATATTTTATCATCCGCAGACCACGAACCCTGTAAAGTGTTCGAAACGTCGGAATGAAGTTAAAGTTAGTTAATATACGCGAGTTTATCCGTTTTCATAGTTTTATATCATGTGTAATCCTCGCGGTAACCATAGAAAATATAATATATTTTAATTTTGTGATTTGTGTTTTGCTCTTTAACTGATTTTAAAATGATTTTTTTATACATCTCCGAGAATCGTGAAACGTGATTTTTTTTTAATCGATAGGGTTTAACCTCGAAATGGTCCTGTTGGCACCAAGTCGGGGTCTGATAATGGGATTTTGGAGAAATCAGTTGAAATCCGTTGTTTTTTAATGATTATATTATAAGATTCTGTTTACAATCAAAATTAACAAGCTCTATCTCAATATGAATGAACCTGTGAGTAAAATTCACCCATTGATCGTGATCTATCGCAAATTGAGCAATGAATTTAACATCAAGAGCCTGTTTCACCATCCTCGGATAAAATACATCTGCCAGATAAATGTTAACTGTCTTCTTTCATATGGCTGGAGAAATAGATACCTAGTGATAATTTTGTCTTACCGATATAATGTGTGTGCCGGATGGGTATGCGGGGCGGCGCCGGCGGCCGAGGCTCCTGGTGGAACCGCTTGGCAAAACCAATTTGCTTCGAAAGGCGCCTCTAAGCCGGTCCATTCGTATACTAAATCTAGTTGCTGAACAAATAGAAATTTATTATTATTCTATGGCCGAATTTGTAAAAGTATGTTTATGTGTTGTGTGTAGAAAATTGTAATTAGATTAAGAGTTAGTCAATAAGGCACTATTGCATTAGGTTAAGCCTGTAATGATAGTTGCTGTTTCAAATAAATAAAATAAAAAAATATTGTGAAACAGTTCGTAAGTAGACCTAATTATAAGAATTATCGCTTATATTTCGAGTTACGCACTAAGAGTTTCACTTATAGAACAGCGTTTCCGATATTGAGGCAGATTTGTAGACGAGATCCCGTCTCGGCCGCATCCAATCTTGAGTAGGATTACAATAGCGATTATGCCTCGGTGCTAAGCACAGGGATTTGCTAAGC
The DNA here is from genome assembly GCA_025490895.1 of Thaumatotibia leucotreta. Classification (NCBI taxonomy): domain Eukaryota; kingdom Metazoa; phylum Arthropoda; class Insecta; order Lepidoptera; family Tortricidae; genus Thaumatotibia; species Thaumatotibia leucotreta. The sequence goes on along the minus strand of JALPQI010006743.1, from coordinate 44,129 downwards.
TTCGTGTCATTGCTAACAAAGTATAATGTTGCAAACAGCAAAACTATAACGTGTAACTACTACTAAATATCATAAATCAGAAGGCAATATTTTTTACACAAATCGACTTAGCCCCACGGTAAGCTCAATTGAAGCCTGTGATGTGGGTACTTAGCAACTATTATATAGATAAATACATCTTATCTTATTGGTGGGGCCCTTACGGATACACTTCGACCCATTGGGATCTTTTGTAAAATAGATAAATACATAATACTTAGGTACAGTCAACGAACCTTAAGGCTACGTACCCACTTGGGTGGAGCGTGGTTGTATGGGATTCGATATTCAATTTGGAACCGGTTCAAAAAGTTTCATAATGTCATGGAGATTAGAATGGTTATATCCAGTATTAAAATAAAAAGTAATTTTAGCCCTCTACCAGCCACCCAAGAAATATAAGAAATCCAATTTTCATGAAGTAATCAAATATACTACATCAGTAATATTTACAGATTTTATTTAAAGTAAACGATACAAAATAAGTATTAATTCAGAAATTATCATAATTTCACTGATTTTTATCCAATATTCATGAAATAATATAATACCAATTTTAATCAAAACAGCAATTTCGTGCACGACAAGGAAAATTCCACAGTGAAAAAAATTTATATGACATATATTTTTTAGACATACTAGTGTTATAGAAACGATGTTTCCTATTACAAAAAATATAATTTAAGTGTATAAAAATATTAAATTACGAGTTAAAATAAGCATGGAAGGTCGGCTGTCGGCGTCGCTTACGCCCTTTTTGGGTCCTAATTACGTGTATTTTTAAGCATATATTTGCTTTAACTGGTATTATTTTTATTATCTAATCGAATTCACAGTAGTTTTCACAATCGTGTTACCAGTTGAAAACATTGATTTTTGTACAATATATTCGATCCAGGGCTTTTTCGACAAAAATCCAATTTACGTGTTTTTACTGTGTCTTAAAAAAACATGTTATGAACAAAAATGATCACAGGAATTGATTATATCTATTACAAAAAGATGTTATTTAATTAATAGATTTGGGTTTGAAAAGAAAATATAATAAAAATGAAATTTAAAAAATATGCCTACTTATCGTTATAAATCGCTAAGTATGTACCTAGATTTTTTTTATTATTTTTCCAGTATGTAATAAAAAATAAGACATCGTTTGAGCGGGGTCCCAATATTATATTCAAGAATTTTGGAATTCGCTCCACCCTAGTACCCACGTCGTAATTTTTCCCATTTATCGTCTACGAGATATTATCGAATATTGTAGTGGCAGCAAAATTTGTATGGCAACTCTGAAAATCGATCACATGACGTCTATACGAAAAAATATCGTATTCGATTCATTTTTTTTTACCGTATTCCATAGGATCTTGGCACCGAGAACGCGAGATTCTCGGAACGATTTCATCGAACACGATGCTCAGTGGTGCTTGTGTTTACGTTAGTTTGATCACACGGACAAACTAATTTCTCGTATACGAGCAGCGCGCAGGGTACGCAGCCGACGACGAGGGGCCGCACATAGTGTGCCACTAAGAGGGATAGACATAGTCACAGACTACTAAGAAGATACTACGTATAGTGACGTATTCAACGCATTTGTCTGGCACTTAGATTTAGCATCTACGTGCCACACACACATTACGACGGACGATTATCGTTCCTTTTCACTTCCACTAGTAAAAAGTTTCATAAGACCATCCCTTTCAAATCCATATCCATATTCTATATCCATGGCAGCCGAGGAGACTGCATATGTGAAGAAACCGAGTGGACCTCGCACCATATGAATGGCCGTATACGATGAAACTGTATGCGAGAAAATGTCGAATCGAATAGTCGCCGTGTGAATGTAGCCTAAGCCACGCAGGAACTATGTCAAAGTAACGCTATAAATTAAATTGTAAGAAATTTCTCGATACTTGTCCTTTTGACATGTTTCTAGAGTGGCCCAGGATTCTAATTGCTTGAATGTAGTTACTTAATTACATAAAAAAATCGAAAACAACCATAACAAAGAAACAAATATTTGTGATAAGCCTGTAAATAAATGCACTCGATGGGTTTCGAACCCGGAAACAAATACTAATACCTAACTACAACGAACTATTGCAAAATCATTAAAAACATTTCGATTCTTTGTTAGAAAATAGTAATTTTTTTTACAATAATGTCATTTTTAAACGGTTTTTATTAACTTCACCGCGTATCAACTGTCGTCGATGCTTCAAATCTTGTGATCGATTTTTCGACCACTTCTACTGGACCGAAATCAATAAAATTTGGAACTCTTATCAAGTCCCCATGACAATGCAAGATTATAATATTTGTATCCTTGTATCCTCGAAGCCTGATGCTGCAGACGTACTGCTTACCTTAACCAAGAGTGTTAGACACGTGAAAATGAAAGTATAGCATTTGACATAATCAAATATTAACAGCCTGATCATGACTTCCAACTCCTCAGTCCTGATGCTGCAGTACAATAACCGCAAGGTTTATCTTTTATAGATATCTTGATTTTAAAGAATTTATTTACATATATAGAGTAGAAACATGCTAATTTAATACTAACGTCCAACTCCTCAAATCTGATACTCCAGTGTTACTGCCTGCCACAACCGCTAGGTTTAGCGAAATGTAGATTTTGAAGTACTGCTTTAGACATTTGGCAGAAACATACGGATTTCATTATCATCGTCATCATCATCATATCAGCCGTAAGACATTCACTGGTGAATATAGGCCTCCCACAAGGACCAGCCCTGTGCCACCAGCATCCAGCGACCTTCACCTACCCACCTACCCACCCCAGCCTACCCACCAGGGCCTACCCACGCTGCGCCTTCCGGTACGTGACCGGCACTCGAGAACCTTACCGCCCCAACGGCCATCAGTGCCTACAACGGCCTGCGGCCCTACGGCTGATAGACTGACAGCGTGAGTGGATCGCGTAGGGCGAGCCGTCGGGCCTGTGGTCCTCCAGCTGATAGAGTGACAGCGTGAGTGGATCGCGTAGCGTAGGGCGAGCCGTCGGGCCTTCGGCCCTCCAGCTGATAGAGTGACAGCGTGAGTGGATCGCGTAGGGCGAGCCGTCGGGCCTGTGGTCCTCCAGCTGATAGAGTCACAGCGCGAATGGATCGCGTAGCGTAGGGCGAGCCGTCGGGCCTGCGGCCCTCCAGCTGATAGAGTGACAGCGTGAGTGGATCGCGTAGCGTAGGGCGAGCCGTCGGGCCTTCGGCCCTCCAGCTGATAGAGTGACAGCGTGAGTGGATCGCGTAAAGAGAGCCGTCGGGCCTGCGGCCCTCCAGCTGATAGAGTGACAGCGTGAGTCGGTCGCGTAGCGTAGGGCGAGCCGTCAGGCCTGCGGCCCTCCAGCTGACAGAGTGACAGCGTGAGTGTATCGCGTAGCGTAGGGCGAGCCGTCGGGCCTTCAGCCCTCCAGCTGATAGAGTGACAGCGTGAGTGGTTCGCGTAGGGCGAGCCGTCGGGCCTGCGGCCCTCCGGTTGATAGACTGACAGCGCAGGTGGTTTGCGTAGGACATGCACTCGGAACTGCGGTCCTCCAATTGATAGACAGAGAGTGTGAGTCCCTCCGGTTCACGTAGTGCGTGCCATATAGTGCCGTCGAGCCTATGGCCCTCCGGTTGATAGACTGCATGGATTGACCCTTTGGGCCCTCGGTTCGCGTCGGACTTTCCGACAGACCTGCGGTCCTCCGGTTGGTCGACTGACAGTATGAGTTTATATTTTATAGTCTCGAAATTCGACTTGTGTATATGTGTAATGTGTACAATATAAAAAATTAAACTTGATTTTCTCAATTAACCAAATTGATTGATATACTTATTCCTTATTGTCAGATCTTTGTTATCTAAGGTACCTGTATGAATATCACGTCCATTTGAGACACTTCGGGTATTCAAGCTGACATTTTTTTAGCGTCGGGCTTCTAAAAATATCTATTCAGCAGGGATTCTCTTCTCGTTACACATAAAATAATGTCCATTACGTTTACATAATGTATCGTGATTAAAGCGCGAGAGTTAAACGATAGCATGCATAATTGTATTGCATATTACAAACAACATCTTTGGTCTACAATAAGTAGGTATAGCATCGGAAATTAACTTAACAATTGCACTAAAAACTTGAAAATAAAATAAGTAAAAAAAGTTTTAAGTTAAACGGTTTTTATTACACCAAAAACTAGAAAATAAAAATTTGTTGTAACTAACCGTAGATGCTACTTTGTGTAGATTACTCACGTAAAACTATTATCACTGTAGTCTTCCCAAGTCGGATACTGAAAGCCACGTTTAGCCTCTATGTCAGTGGATTAAGTGTTAATAATACTCAAAAATCAAGATACTGCATTTAACTCATTTTCGCCGTTTGATTGATTACAATATTATAGGAACAAATAAAATTAAATAAATTGTAAATTATCATTACAATAATCATAATATCCGGAACTTCTTTCGAGTCAACTTCATTGAAAACTATCTACATGTATGTCTGTATACCTACAATAAAATTGTACAAATATAATATATGTATTATATCAATAAAACAAGTTAAACAGGAACTGTAAACATTTTACGAACTCCGCTGTTTCGTCTACAAACTGCGTACTCGTACAAACCTGAATCGGTTGATTTATAGTAAATTTAATTTGTTATTTTTATAATTAAAATACCTACTAGCATGAAATCCGTGAAGGGATGTAATTAGTGCTGATATTTTTTGTAAAATCAAGCCGGTATGTTATTGTAAATTCATATATTTTGCGGTTCCGTACTCAAAGAGAAACCCTTTGCAAGTTTACCTTGTCATGTCCGCCGACGAAACAGCAAAATGAAAAAAAGAAATAACACGGCTTTGGGGTACCTCTACTACTACAGGTAAAATAGGGACTTGTTTTGTGATTTTATGTATAACAACCCTAGTGTGGGATGTCGTTGGATAGGCCTCTAGATAAAACCCGATAAATACCATTAAATAAAATAAAAAATGTACTCAGGGCTTTATTTTACTTTTGAGCTACCGTAAAACTGGTAAGTCCTTCTCAGCGAAAGAACGTAAGTGCTGTTAATTTCATATAATGGTGACATGCTTCTCCGGTACATAAAAATGAAGTTAAACTTCAGCTTGCCTCAGCCTGGCACATAATTTTACTGACATAATTATGACGTCTTCATTCAATTAAATTGAATTAACAGAACGCAGCACAAAACAGTAATCACTATTACATAGTTTTATTATACGACTTCAACATCTATAAATGTATTGGATAGTTGCAAGTATGTGTTTTCATTTCGAACTTCAAAGGAGTGTAGCCACAAATATAATTATGCCGTGCCAAGCATTAAATAGACTCCAAGTACCGAAATACAACCTTTTAGCGACCGGCCTGCGCCAAAGGTAGGTAGGTACGTATTAATGCTATTAACGAGACCTAACGGTTAGGTAACCTAGTATGTGACAGCATATCGCATCTTAAAATGCTATCAAGTTATGGATCAAAATAGTGCAATGAGCACTATTATCCACATTATTAGCCACATGAATAAATAAAGGTAAATCAAACGACGAGATAAAGTTAAGTAAATAACATAAATTGTTATTGTGATATTAAAATATGCTTTATTTAATGAGAGTGGGCACTTTGAGTAATATTATTATTGGAAATAACATTAACATAATTCATTTCAGTTCCGAAATGGTTTGTGCAACAACTCGACATATTTTTGTTGCAATGTCGTTCACCGAAATCACAATCTGTGTTTAACAACACAATAACTTATAACATAATCATTTGATGAATGTATCAAAATAATACGCACTTGTGTTAAAATTGATTTAGATGTATATGTATTAAAGTTTGTGGCATAGGCAAGTAGGTATGTAAGCATGTATATGTATGTAGTAAACCGTGTTTTTATTGATATCCGTTAAATTGAAGGGTAGGTAGGGTTTTTAGGTCCAAAATAATCAATTTCTCTAAGAAATTAGTATCTTAACTCTTACCTACTTTTATTGAGATATTATAAAAATATAAGTTTAATCAGTGAACAAGTGTATTATTGCAACCTTTATTACATTAGGTACATCCTAATGCTATTTATTTTCACATGTGCCATCAGTTACCTGAAACTAACTTTTGTGTTATTCTTAAGGTTCTCTCACATTTCATTAATCATGTATAAAAATGAAAGAATTTTTTTTTTCGTGTTCGACTAAAACCTATATACAAGTACCAGGTAGCTCCAATTAACGTACCAAACAGCCTGTTAAATTTAACGGAATTAAAAAAAACACGGTTTATAGGAGATTTGTCTTTGTCAGCCTCCGTAGCCTAGTTGGTAGTGACCCTGCCTATGAAGCTGGAGGTTCCGGGTTCGAATCCCGGCGAGGGCATTCTTTGTGTATTTATTTATCACAAATGTTTGTTCCTTGGTCATGGCTGTCTATGTATTTAAGTATCTATATGTATGTATCTATTATATATATCGTCGCCTGGTACCCACATCACAAGCCTTAATTGAGCTTACTGTGGGACTACCTAGGTCGATTTGTGTAAGATGTCCCAAGATATTTATTTTATTTATATTTTATTTTTCCCCTCACCATAATTATGTGGATAATGTATTATATATTCTAACGTATCCTAGGGGCCCCATGCACGCAAGTCTAATCGCTCGGACGCTCAACGCACCGCTGCAGTGTTATTCACTAAGGAAACCGCCGTGCTATCAGCGCTGCGGCAGCGTCGAGCCTAAACATGGTATTCACTAATGCACTTTAAACGACACTAGCGCTCGGCGACGAATGCGGCGTGAGCTGGAACTACACTGCGTCGAGAGTTACCGCCTACAGTTCGACGACGAGCTGTTCTACGTTAGTTAATACCGTTTTTCGCAGCGCTGCGCTCGACGTTGAAGTGAAGGCTGTCTCGTCGGTCGTCGAGCTCGTTGATGAACGCAGCGTCGAATGTGTGTATAAGAGAATAGCATAGCTGGACGGAGCCGGGCGCACCGCTCGACGCTCGGCACTCGGGGCGTACACTAAAAGAACATCTACGTTTGAAGAATGAATAAAGATGATTAAGGCCTGAATGGCAAGCGGCGTTCGCGGCACGTGTAGCGTGTAGCACTGTGTCGAGTAACGAAGGGATTTAAACGGCGTACACTTAGGCGAGTGCATATATGTTCGTTTTCCCGTTTCATGCAATTTTAAAATTACGAGTACAATAATTTTAAAACAATTGCAGTTACGCGTGTTATCTTAATAAATCTATTTTTTTTTTATAAATTTGCGTAACCACTAATGCAGGCAATGAGTGTCATGTTCAAAGCATCACTTCTCGAAGTTAACAAAGCGCAGCCATGACACTTTGATACCAACTACATAGCAATCTGGCACCTGTAAACATATACATACAGGGGCGTGGAACCCGTATATATTTGACAACGTGTTTCTTAAGCCAAATGAAGGCAAAAATGTTATTGACTTTTGGAGGCATCTAGGAGCCGCCGAGTCAGTAGTGACGGTCCTGTCACGTCTTAGGATTCGGAGAAAAACTTCAATGTCGCGATGTAGAACATTTCTAGTTTTCTTTTCGAACATATATTGAAACATATAACTTGTTATGTTTTCTGCATAAATAATGCTTTAATATAATATCAAAATCATAACGTTTGGATGACACATTATTCTTTGCTGCGGTTTAATTGCATTTTAATGAATCTCGCTCTTCTTGGTAAGTCACAAACATATAAATAAAGACCTTTAAATAATGATTACGAGTATAACATACATATTCGTAATTGTTGTTCAAAACTCTTCATTTTTAGGGTTCCGTAGCCAAAATTATGGCAAAAACGGAACCCTTATAGATTCGTCATGTGCGTCTGTCCGTCTGTCACAGCCGATTTACTCGGAAACTATAAATGCTACAGTAATGAAATTTGGTAAGGATATGTGTTGTATGAACCGTTACAGAATTATGATACTATATTGTAAAAAAAACATTGGGGTGGGGGCCCTCCTTACATATAACTGAGGGATAGAATTGTTTTTTAGATGTATATACGCTAGGGTGGTCCAAAAAAACATTTATTATATTTTCCCATGGGGCACCCCCTTATTTTGTTACATCTGTTAAGTTGATAAATTATACCAAGTTTCATAATTTTATTTAAACTATAAAGTGGTGCTCAACGCCTTTGATATTTTTTATATTGTATGGAATGTGAAAAAATGAAATTACTGTTTCTTAATTTTTTATTTTTGTTATTGCTTCTAGACTGTTTAAACATAGGATTTTTAAGTAACAAAGTAGAAGTTAATTTTTATTTAAATTTTTTAAGCATATTTGAATCGTCGCCAAAAAGTCAACCGAATCAATAATTTATTAAAAATAAAATAAAATGTATTTTTTACTTCCATTACTTTTAAATCCCGTTTTGAACAGTATTAAAGCAATTACTGACATAAAAATCATAAATAAAAAATATTTATTTATTTTGGGACAGATAAAATATTATATTTTTCAAAGACATTGAGCACCGCTTTGGAGTTGAGATAAAATTACGAAACTTGGTATATTTTATCAACGTAATAGCTGTTACAAAATAAGAGGGTGCCCCATTAAAAAAAATATAATTATTTTTTTCCATACAAACGTGGACCACCCTAATATACGCGTGTGGGGTATTAATAGAAAAGTCTTTGAAAATGATATATAAAGGTTTTTACGTCTCATTTTTATTTTAGCGAATCGTTTTGGAGATATCAGCTCTCAAGTCTGAAAAATGTGTCCCGCCCTCTATTTTTTAAACTACGCGGCATAAAATTCTAAAAAATATATATGTTATGCACATTAATAAACAGGGCCCGTAATTTTCATGCCGTGCCGATGACATCAATTTGACGTCACGCTCCATTTAGGGTGATCCGAAATAGTTTTATTGATCATTAGTCGTCAATCATTTTAATCATGTACAAATAACTTCAAAAGTAGTCTATTTACACGTGAAATAAATAATACCTACTTGATACGTGCTCTACGTTAAAGGGGAATTCTGTTTTCTACGTAATTATTGAAACGTGTTAACAATATCATTAAATAAAATGTATGTATAAAAACAAATCAAATAGTTTTGCTTATGTTTCACGTATCAAGTAGATATTTGTACATGATTAATATGACTGACGAATAATGATTAATATTTAACAATAAAACTATTTCGAATCACCCTAAATGGAGCGTGACGTCAAATTGATGTTAGCGGCATGAAAATTACGGGCCCTGTTAATAAACTTTATCAACGATTTTTGGTTTTGTTAAATTATCTCTTATATTTTTTGGGGTAGGTTGATTTAACTGTATTTTTTAAATGATAAATCGATAATGGTACGGAACCCTTTGCGCGCGATTCCGATCGCATTTGGCCGGTTTTTATTTTTCATATGCCGGACTATTAAAAAGTGGAATTCTTTACCGGCACATGTGTTTCCGCATAGGTACCTATACTAAGTTGGGACCCTTTAAACGGGGCGTGAAGAAGCATGTAGCGGGCCAGCAAGACGGTGGCAACTGACAGGTTACTGCTGGTCTCCTGTTCGTTGCCGCCGCGATTGGGGCTCTACTTTTCACTTACGATCAGGGTCCAGTTTTATAAAGTTACAATTTACAATTTTGCTGTTTGCATCTCTTTCTAGCCAATACGTGCTTTAGAGAGGCAAACAGCGAAATTGTAAAATGTAACTTTATAAAACGCGACCCAGTTGAAGTGGAGCCACTTTATTGTGCCAATATAAAAAAGAAAAACCATACTTACCAGATTTGGGCAAAAAGGAATTCGATTACCCCTTTCGATTACTTTTGTATGTGTACTTTGTAATGAAGATTAGACAGATAGAATACATACATACAAATGTAATTTACAGAAGTAATTACATTACTTTTCGCCCAACTCTATACCATACTCGATAGGTTTCTTTCCTATTGTTTTTTTTTGGTCAGACAATATTGAATTTATAGGCCGCCATATTGTTTTTAATGTGACGTCACATCCCCTACGTTACTCGCGACGAAATGAGTATTCTAATAATGTCATCATAGTTACATTAAAATGGTAGAGCCATCGCGAAGTTTTTTTTTTTATTTATTTGAAATAGGCTTACTTATGGCCACAGACTAGCCAAGGGCAGAGACGTGGCCTACGATGGAGTGAGTTTGCCCAGAAGGTGCCTATTCACCCTTGACTTGAAGGTTGACGGGTTAATCTTGAAAATATAGATGCCGGCAGGGAATTCCACTTCTTGGCAGTACGCATAAGGAAAGAAGACGCAAAGCGCTTTGTACGAACAAATGGAATATCTACCAAGTAAGGATGGAACCCGGCCGTGCGTCTAGAATTTCGATGGTAAAATGGGGATGGTGGAATAAGCTCATGAAGCTCTTGAGCACACTCCCCGAAGTGCAATCTGTAGAACACCGACAGACTGGCAACTTTCCGCCGATGGGCTAAAGAGTGTAGCCCAGCCATCAGCTCTTTGTTTAAAGAAAATCACAAAAATAGGTACATAGAGGCTTTAGGTAGCCTACACATAATGTCATTAACCCCTATACTCTCCTTTTGGCAGTAATTATGCGGAATCCTAGCGCCCAGTATTTTATAACCAAAATACGGGCATTTTCAATAACACATTAACTGGTACAAAGTTATCTGAATGGGCCCATCAGAGCAGAAATCTTGTTGAAAACCCTCTAAAATTCATTTCATTTAGCGAATTCATAGATAAGCGTGTTCAAGTGAATGAACAAATGAATTCAAATGTTGAGTAATTAATCATCCGCATACTCGAATGAATAGGACGCGGATGACAAAAATGTGAGCGAAAAGAATACTTCCAAAGTTAGATAATGTTTTTTTTATTCGGATTGATTAATACCTATACATTTATAAATTAGTAAATGATTTGTAATTAATTAATAAAAATATCTTGGGACATCTTCCACAAATCGGTTTAGTCCCACGGTAGTCTCAATTAAGGCTTGTGATGTGGGTATCAAGCGACGACATATAATAGATATATACATACTTATATACTATATAGTATTTACTGTAGGTATATTTTGTTCCTTGGTCCTGGCTGTCTATAGATACATAGACAGCCAGGACCAAAATAAATATTTGTGATAAATAAATACACAAATAATCCCCTCGCCGGGATTTTGAACCCCGAACTCCAGTTTCGTAGGCTGGGTCATTACCAACTAGGCTACGGAAGGCGATGAAAATGGCGAAATGTTCATGTTGTTCCAAAGTTTCGAATCTTTCCAATAAATCACACATAACTTTCGAAAAAAACAAACCTGACGTTTGCCTTTGACGTAAATAGACTCCACTTCACGTTCACGTCACATACACCATAGATTAAGGGTGTGGCTCCACTGAAGCGGAGCGGAGCGGAGCTGTGCAAAATTTACCAACACACAAATTCAAATACATTCTTCAAATTCAAAATTTGAAACAATGTGATGCGGTCTCATTGGCCGAGTAGCCCAAGCTCCGCTTCGCTTCGCGTCAGTAGAGCCGCACCCTAATAATTTCAATTTGTACGTATTTCGTCATAATTGATAAAATTTCAACCTCTTTATCTAACTGATAATAAATATAATAATGTTATAATGCGGAAAATATGTTATAATGTATTTTTACACGTAAAAAACTGAAAGATCCGTAACGAATGGTACCTACTGTACGTATATTTTATTGAAAAATAGAAAAATACCGTACGAAGGCTGACATTTATATAAAGCAATTATGCAGTGTAAATACTTAGGTAGGTACTAAAAACATTTTGTAACTTAGTTCATAGCATCTACACTATCTTCTACTCTTTGAAACAACGTAATACATTTCTTACAAATATTCATTATTTCCAAGTATAAAACTTATAGATCTACAATTTACTGCTCGTAATTGTTTACTGTTTATGTAGATATTTTGTTCATGGCTCTTTCTTGTGAAGCGGGAATAATAAATACTCAGAGTCTTAAATGTTAGACATCAGTAGCCCTACCATGAGATTCCGCTACGTTATTCTTTTTTATGCTATAGGTGGCAAACGAACAGACGAATTACCTGATGAAAAGCAATTAACGTCGCACACCCGCAACACCAGAGGCGTCGCAAATGCGTTGTCTACCTTTAAAGTGGGAGTACGCTTTTTTATTGAAGGTTTGAAGGTTATTAACGTGCGTTTACTTTTTATCCATCCCGCTTGCCCTTGCATATTGGCGCGAAAGAGCCGGATAGAAAGTAAACATCACACATCACATCATCAGCCTATGTTAGTCCACTGCTGGACGTAGGCCTCTCCTATTAACTATGCGTATAGACGCATTAGGAGGTAAATGCCCATAATCGCCACGCTGGGCAAGCGGATTGGCGATAGCAGTAATGTGTCCACTATGATGACGCTGCTGCCCATCATCAATCTTGTAGTATGGTCAGTGACACTTCAATCCCTTACACGACTCTTACGACACCCGCAGGAGGAGTTGGGGTGGTGACAAATGTATTCTTACTGCCGTCACCACACGGCAAGTAGAAAGTAAACGCACGTTAAATACTCGTAACGCCGCCGCATCTCATGGTACGGCTACAGCAGCTGAAGTGTTGAGAAAGTAAGATTCTTTCTGAAGTGATAAATGTTAGGATATTTATTTCCCTATGTGTATAATATTTCTTCTTTGAATCTCGTGAGGGATTGTTTGAAAGTTTACATTAAAGTTGCAATAGTTATAATGTTATTTGTGTTTTTTCCGAGCCGTTTTTTTAATGTTTTGTACCCAGAGGGTAAAACGGCACACTTACTAAGGCTCCGCTGTTTGTCTGTATTTCTGTCTGTCTGTCTCTTAGCTGTATCTCGTGAACCGTAATATTTAGACAGTTGAAATATTCACAGATGTTTAACTTGTGTTGCCGCTATAACAAAATATACTTTTGAGACCTTACATCTCTTGTTATTATTATTATATTTCAATTTATTTAAAATCAATTTTATGTTTTTTTTATGCATGTTAGTTGTAAGATGTACCATGATTGTTTGAAAAAATAATTCCCGCCAAGTTTCTTACCGGTTCTTCTCGGGTCAGCGGTGTAGGGTTAGAACCGGAAGTAGTTTCAATACCTAGACGATTGAAAAGAGTTTGTTGCTATTCCAATTTGAATAAAGAATTATTTGACTTTGACTTTACTAAAAAGTGGAATAAAAGAGATAGTTCAGGGGGCTTCCATACAATAAACGTGACTTTTTTGCTCGCTTTTTGCCATTTTTAATGGTACAGACCCTTTGTGCGCGAGTCGGACTCGCACTTGGTCGGTTTTTAAAAAGTAGTCGTCCTTTTATGTATTATTTATTGCACAAAAGGCGGACTTAATGCCATATGGAATTCTCTACCAGTCAACTTTTTTTATTGTCCCACAATCATAGATATACAGGGTGAGCATTTCAAATGGGTCAGTAGGGAGGTTTTGGAAACCATAACAGACAGTGAAATCTTGTCTTAGGAACCATGGCTTCGTAGGCTTGTATATTTAATAGACTAATATTGTTTGTTGCAGGCGCGTCACACGGCCGCGATGTCGGTGGAGGGGCAGCGGTGCGCGTGCGTCGTGGTGCTCCTCATTCACGTCGTCATCGGAACCGGAGAAGGTAATTAACCTGATGGTACAACCCGAGGGTATATCCGATGGTATCACTGAAGGTAACCTTGACCGTATGTGATAGTTAAATGTCACTGACATGTAAATGTCACTTGAATATTTGCTTCTTCTTCTTCACTGTGCCATATCCTAGCGGATGTCGGCGATCATCACGTGAAAGTCCTCCCTCTGTTTCGCTACTCTACTTAAGGTGCGTTCAAACTAAAAGAGCATTCGCTGTTCTAACCTACGAAATTCGATCGGTACACAAAACGTGATTGGTTGATTTCGTAGAACGCGCTAGAACAGCGAATGCTCTTTTGGTTTAAGCGCACCTTTAGGGTGGCAGCGTCTGCAATACCGATTCTAACCCTAATGTTGTCACAACACGATGTGCTAGGTCTTCCTTTATCTCTTTTTCCATCTATTTTCTCCTCAATTATGTTTTTCAATATGTCAAAGGCGTTTCTGTAAATATGTCCAAAATTATGCCGTTTTTCTTCGTGTGTCAATACGACTTCTTTTTTATTTAGAACGTATTAAATACGTTATAATATGTAAATACTCAAAAACTTAGCAAATTTGGCTCTCTTCTTTCATAAAACCTCAAATTAAATTCCGGAATATGTAGAAAATGTTGTACCAGGTGTGTAAGGAGGGTGTAGTTGCTTTTGGAATAATTAAATATTTAACCCTCTAATGCATGAGACAAACAAAATGCATTTCAAATTTGAACCCTAATAACAGTCAATAGAGTTCAAAATAAAAATGGTCATTATAATGGCTTCTTATGCATTAGGTACGTATCAATTTAACCAATTTAGATTGTGTGTGTAAGGTTAAACTCTCATCGCAGCGACATGGCATTTGGAAATATTTTATTTGTCGTATTTACTTATAAGTTTGAACTAAATACCGAGGCACCATCTAGTAGTTGATTACTAAGTCTATGTAGTATTATGTCACTATTTGTATTAAATACCTTAAAGGTACTAGCATTCGGTGCTTGGTGAAGTTCTTTCGAAATGATGTATTCGTAGTACAATCAGCATTATTTTCCTACCTATTAGATAAGTATTAGGAAGGGATGTAAATATACTTCTCACGGCAATTTCATGAAAATAAAATCGAGTATCAAGCTGTGCTTGTGAAAAAAATAACTGCGTAAAACTTTGGTTGTCGCGGGATTCGAATTAAATACTGTGATACAACAATGTCAAGTTTCAGAACTGCACCAAAAAATACTGGAATAACTTTAACATTTTACGACGCACGGTCGGCAAGTGGTTGTTGAAAATTATGAAAGGATTTTCAGTATTTTTTTGGAGCACTAGTGGCTTTTAATCTTGACTAGTTTACCTTTGATGTTTATTAAATATTTTGCTATAATTCGCCAGAACTTAATTTTTCAACGACTTTTATTGAAGCAAACTTTTATTGTAGTATGTATACCTATGTATGTATGTATCGTCCTTCAATACAGTTGCTCAAAAATTTCGGTATTTTTCCATTGGTAATTTCAATTATGATGTCTAATATTTAAAATGCTAACTACTGTTACTGCTACTAAAAACACAACTATAGTATGAAATAAAACTATGAAAACGGATAAACTCGCGTATATTAACTAATTTTTACTATATTCCGACGTTTCGAACACTTTACAGGGTTCGTGGTCTGCAGATGACCCTGTAAAGTGTTCGAAACGTCGGAATGAAGTAAAAATTAGTTAATATACGCGAGGTTATCCGTTTTCATCGTTTTATTTCATGTGTAATCCTCGCGGTAACCGAAGAAAATGTTACAACTATAGTAGTTGTGAAAAAAAGGTACGACTACTACTACTATTAGGTAGTACTACTATTACTTAAAAAATACAACTCAAAAATATTTAATAAAAACAATTTAAGTTGTTCCCATAAAAATAACACATTTTTTTTCTTTATCAAACTTACTAAAAATTGTCAGCATAAACTATACTATTTAAAGAAAGTTTGTCAAGAGAAAAACAATTCATCTCTGATGATCCAAACCTACGGTTGGAGCCTTTTCCCATCGTATTCCAATTCATAGGCCATCATTGTGCAAATTTTTTCTCTTAAATTTGGTCAGTTCTTCCGAATCTGTCGCTCGAGCACGACATGCCAGTAAGTGTTCCGCTTGAGGCCACCGCCTGAAATAAAAACAAATGCGCGCCATCCAATCTCACGGGCACCCATTTCACGAGCCGAGCTCAGGTCCAAGTTCAAAAGAAATAGCGGTTGGTGTTTTTTATACTTTATTTAGCATTCCACATAGCTAGCTATTAAGAATTTTATATGCTGTGAAATGGGTACGGACTGAAAAACAGCGTTGCGCAGCCGACCAAGCTCTATTATATTTGTATCAGATACGACAATATATTTTTTTATATCACGGATAGGGCTATTCTTGAGAGTCACATATATCCTTATCTGAGTTTTGTTTCAGATACGAATAAAAATATAATGTAAAATACAAGAGTCGATTGCAAAAATAATGTACCTACATAATATTATATACAGTCAAGGGCATTAATATATATACACTTCTCCATACTGCTCCTATATATTAATGCACTCGACTGTACAAGGCCTTCAATATTATTTAAGACCCAAATCAAAACAAAAATCACGATGGCGTCAATTGAGTTACAAAAGTTAGTCATACAAACAATGTGGTATACTCTGTCCAACAACGTTCGGCAGTAGTAAAAGGGGGCAAATCTGAAAGGTATCGGTTCGTATTGTTGATCAGTCTTAAGAAAAATATATGTTGCCCTTTTTCATTGCAAATAAAAGTTGTTGGGTGAATATCTGAGCGTTTCAACCGCCTAATTTTGGTGCCATCATATTTGAACGAAGTATAACACTATACTTCGTCGTTTATATAAAGTACCATGCCTCTATCAAATGACAATAAGTAGTATATTGTAACGCATAGAAACTTTGGCAAAAATGATGGCACTAAAATTAGGCGGCTGAAAGTCTCAGATATTCACCCTGTTACACAAAATTTTACTTCATTAACACAAAAATTATGCCATTAAATTTTGTTCTAATTAAAGGCCTTTTATTAAGTAATTTTTTTGCAATCGTCCTTAAATTTATTACACTTAATTTCGAATCAAAGAAAAAATATAGACACCTTTTAGTCGTATGCGTATACGCGTATCACAATATGAAGTTTAGGTAAGGTTATGTCATAAGCATATTTTGAGAAAATTCGTGAGAAACATAACCAATACGGATTCTAATAAATACATTGAAGTTGATATCAAGTTTTATTAACATAAAAATATGGAACTCAAGTATGTGAATCTTATTTACTTGTGCTCTCATCACTTACGTGCTTAGTAACATGTTGAGTCGAAAACGCAATTTTGTTATGTCGCGACAACATGCCGAAATGTGTAATTAATTCTTTGAATCGGGCCTCTCAGGCTCTTCTAGACGCAGACCCTTAGGGCCGAAGCAATTTAATTTTCTGCCCTTTGTATCCATCTCATTTCCGATTTTCTTTATATCCAAATGTCATGTTTTTCTGAATAGAGAATTGATTACGCTCAACTTTTCTAATCTTTAATTCATGGTGTTTTTATGAATTGGAATGAAATTTTGAAATTCCTTAGTGACAAAATATGAATAAGGAAAGAAATAATGCTCAATTTACGTCAAGAAACGTCTCATTTATATCAGTAATGAGCACCGGTAGCTGATATTATATTATTGAAGTCAGAATCATATTAAAATACCTAGAAGTTTTACGGCAAAATGTTTAACTATTGGAAATAATCGCGACTAAGTGTTGTGTCTTGTCTCGCACCAGGTACAGATATATATATATGTATATGTATGTATGTAAGTATGTATATATTATATAATACCTATGTATTTAAATTTTGTATTTGTGTAAGTACAAGTATTGTATTTATATAAAATAATAATTGACTTGATTAAGGAATCAATATCACTAAAGTTTAAATCCTGCACCAAACCAAAGCTTTCTGTTTAGCCCAATGGTTGACTGGTAGAGAATGCCTTAAGGCGTCAAGTTCGCCATTTGTACTCTTTTATATTGTGCAATAAAGTTTAAATAAATAAATAAATAAATAAATAAATAAATAATAAACACTGCGACGGACAAATATAAAGAAGTATTAGGCTCGGAACTTCAAGAGAAAGGGGCTCACGTAAGCTAACCAATTTTAGAATTATAACTAACGTGAGACTCAAACATATTTAAATATTTATCACACGGGTTTATTATTAATTTTGCAATGACATTTTTGAAAAAATAAGTAGGTATTAACGTATTCTACGCGTTGATAGGTTCACAGTGCTTTCATTAAAATCTTTGTTATAATAAACCTTGACTGACTTTAAAATCACTTTTTTTTGCGAAGGAAAGTAGATTTTATGCAATATACATACGAATAAACAAAGAATTATGAATTAAAATAACAAATTCAGACAAACAATATTAAATTAGAACTAAACCTACCTATAAAAATAATATCCTATTATAACAAAAACACGCCGTCCAGCAGGTCCGCTTGCGGCATGGAGCCCTTAAATATATTATTGTATCTTACACTATTTTTTGTAGTAGATATAAATATATACCTAGGTAATTAAAGTGTAGTATGTCATAAATAGGTTCAAAGTTAAATTATTTTTAGTAAAATATATGCTTTTAACGTTTGTTGTCAATATACGACGTCTGTCCGTTACGGGTCGGTATAAGTGGTCTGTATCTGGCTACCTACTGATGCTTAGTAGGGAATTTTCATATTAACTATTGCGGTAACCGCAGAAAATATTGCTGACATAACTTGATATAGTGAAAATATTAGCCAGAGAGAACGACAATGCAGTGAAAGGTTCTTTCATGAAGAAATCCCAAGCCAACCACAACCGCGTTTGTAAGCATGAATGCAGTCGTTATTAGTTCCTAGATCATAAAGAAATAGAGTAATAGAGATAATATAAATAGAGAAATAGAGTAATAAAAAAATAAAATGTACGGAAAAAACCTTTTATTGACAATATTTAAGTAAATCCACTTCGGTATAAATTCCTGCTCACAATAAATATATTCTTGCAAATGCATAACATATTGAAATCTAATTTTAAAATTAATAATTGTTAGATTACTTGTCGTAAAATAATGAAACTCGTACCTAGAGTTTCATTATCAAGTCATAACAATAGGAAAGTCTACTGCATCAAAAATTCAATACCGTTTCTCAACATACAAGTGAATTCGGAGTTATATTTCATAATTATAACTAACGTGAGACACAAACATATTTTAGTATTTTATGCAATCTTTAGTTAAGAGAGGTCAAAAAAGTTGAGTGATGTGGGTATCGTTTTGAGGCGAAGCCGAAAATTGTTATTAAAGACGCCACTAGCATTTTTTGACTCAGTTAAACAATGTTGCATACAATATTTTTCAAAGTCGGGCGGGAGAAGTCAAAATTAAAAAAAAGCTCCTCTATGGCTTACTATTCATCAAGGCAGTATGGCTTAGTGCTTTCGCCTGTCCACAAGGACTAAAATAAATATAAAAAACTATTCATCAGAAATGAAAATGACATTTCAAATTAGGTTGGCACTACGTCTTGTATACACGATGTATGTATGACTTAAAATTCAAAAACGCACTGCTGCGTTTATAGGGAATAGACAATATAGACTTGTCTTTTCCCTATAAACTTACTATAAATCTTCTTATAGATGTCAATCTATAAGTTAGGGGCTTAAAGGTATGTTCACGACCCTGTAAATGATAAGTAAAAGTACGGGAGTAGAAAAAAATATTTACCAAACGGGTTACTCACGTAATTTTAGTAGATAATTTCTCGACATGTTTTATGTATTATGTTGTATGAAATATAACATATTTAAATATGTTATATTAGGTTAGGAAAATAATTTTGAGTAGAGTACCTAACCTAATCATCCAGATCGGATCTAAATGATAATCATGCGGTCATTTTATTTTAATATAAACGAGGGTATGTAATTGAATTAATTAATATACGCGATGTAATCCGTTAAAATAGTTTTTTGTTTTATTATTTCGTACGGGAAAAAAGCATCTTATCCCAATGAATCAAATATTTTCTCCTTAAAGTTTACCTTTACATTTCAAGGTGAAAACTGGTCAATATTATAATGTCTGTATAAATACATTTTAGTACAATATTAAATATAAATTAGCTGGTCTTATTTTAAAATTATGGAAGATCCATTAAGATAATATGTAGCAATAGATGTCAATGTCTCATTAAGTTTTTTGAAGTGAGTTAAGGATTATTATAACAAATACTTTAATCAAACTATTGTTAACCCATCAACATGTAGAATTCGTTAATACATTATACTCGCTACTGCCTTATGCGCGCTCGTTTGTATCGCTTTGAGTGTATTGATCAACTTAGCACACTCATATCATAATGTACGATTATAGAGGAACCGAGTTATTTCTATTATTTTGATGAGAGAATTACAGCAGTTTTACTTATATTAAAATGAATGAAAAATATACATTACCAATATTTTATTTAGTGCGAGATTTGGAGTGTATCGGTCTAAAATTATATTTATGGAATAACATTCAAAATGTTGCACTTTACAAAAAACCCTTTTTTGTTCATTTTAATCCTATCCAGAATGGAGTATAGGTAGTTGCTACGTCACATATGTACACACAAATGATGAAATCTGCACTAGGCTAGCTATCTCAATCATATTCCATACTTACACCTAAAAATACTTAAATAAAAGGGCCGACTCGAATGTACCGCAATCTGAACCAAACGTTCTCATGACGTTCACTGGTGGAGTTTCCACACTGGATTAATCATCATCATCATCATCATCAGCCTATGTTAGTCCACTGCTGGACGTAGGCCTCTCCTATTAACTATGCGTATAGACGCATTAGGAGGTAAATACCCATAATCGACACGCTGGGCAAGCGGATTGGCGATCGCAGTAATGTGTCCACTAGGATGACGCTGCTGCCCATCATCAATCTTGTAGAATGGTCAGTGACACTTCCCAACTCCTCCTGCGGGTGTCGTAAGAGTCGACTAAGGGATTGAAGTGTCACTGACTGGATTAATAACGAGAGGTAATTGTAGAACAAGAACGGAGACATTAGGTCACGTCACGT
The DNA here is from genome assembly GCA_025490895.1 of Thaumatotibia leucotreta. Taxonomy (NCBI): domain Eukaryota; kingdom Metazoa; phylum Arthropoda; class Insecta; order Lepidoptera; family Tortricidae; genus Thaumatotibia; species Thaumatotibia leucotreta. Next base: position 23,166 of record JALPQI010006743.1, on the reverse strand, counting down.
CATCAGCCTATCACAGTCCACTGCTGGACGTAGGCCTCTCCTATTAACTATGCGTATAAGACGCATTAGGAGGTAAATGCCCATAATCGCCACGCTGGGCAAGCGGTTTGGCGATCGCAGTAATGTGCCCACTATGATGACGACATTAGGTACAACTTATTTATTACTAAATCTTATTTTAAACATAGTTAGGTCGACGACGCGTATCAAAATACATACCTAGATAGTATAGTATTAGCTTAAGAAGAAGATTATAATAATTTTAGTAATGATATGTACTAAAATTATTATAATCTTCTTCTTAAGCTTTAGAGCAGGGCTTTTTTTGGATGGAGTATCTTGCATATGGTTCTTTCTAGTGCCTTCTCGTTAATCGCCTGATACGACACAACGTCTACTTTCTTTTTCATCTGGTATATATGTTCTTTTTGGCCGTCCTCTCTTTCTTTTCTCTTTTACTTCTCTTTATATGATGGTCTTAATGTAGTCGTCGTGTCGTAGAAGGTGTCGTAACATATTTCCTCTTCTATTAGCAATGATCAACTATAGGCAATTCTTCTCTTTAACCGGATTGAGCACTTGTTTGTTGGCTACTTTTTGAGTCCAGCTAATTCTGTCCATCTGCCGCCACGCCAATACCACATCTCAAATGCTTCCAAACGATCTTTATCACGTTGTGTTGTGGTCCAAGTTTCACTACCGTATAAAGCTATACTCCAGAACAAGGCGATTTCTGTAGTTTTCAAGGGGCATATAGCTGAAGTGAACAAGATACGCTAAGCAATATCACTGATAATTACACTATAGAGACAACCTGTTAAATTAGCCCTAAAATCGGCTATGTGTATGCTAGGTGCTCAAATTATGACTTCTTCTAACTCCTTAATATTTTCCGAATTTGATTTCGATCAACCCTAATGAATAGGTATATTGAAACAAGATTTCAATCCTTAAATTTATTTGGAAGTACTTTGAGTTATATTTTCTGTTCAATCATTTAAGTTTTCACATTAAACAAATTACCACAACTTCTGTATCGAATGAAATTAATTTATTTGGGACTTTGTTATTATTCCGAAGTCTTTGTTAATAAATTCTGAAAATTCAAATATTAATTACCTATATCAAGACAGTACTCGTGTAGCAAAAGTCAGGAACTTCTTATTACATTAACAATGTAGACTTTATATAATTTTAGATATAAAAATAATTAAAAGGTTAAACGCACGAATAATTAGTTACTCCGCGCGACATGTTTTCGGGAGCCTCTTCTTCTCAGTCGGTACACTCTTGCCAGAGTGGTTGTGGTCATCATTGTGGATCACGATGAGTCGCGGACTGCAGCTTTCCGGGTACACTCGTTAACTGAGCACTTAGTTGCGGCCTTAACCTGATCCGTCCATCTCATGGGTGATTTCCCTCGTGACCTAGTACCGTCAACTTTTCTCTGCACTACGAGACGCTCTATGGAGTCATTACCACGACGAGATACATGGCCGAAGAAGGTCAGGATCCGTGACTCTACGGTGGCTGACAGTCGCTGTCTAATGCCGAGTTCTTTTAATATGGAGTCATTTGTTGTTAAAAAACGTTACCAGACTCTTAAATGTCCAAATTTTCGCCGTAGCCTAATATGGATGCCCATACCAAAATGTAGCTTCTCACCCTATTCAGAATCGAACAATCATTTCTACCCCTGTAATATCTTCTTTGTCCCCAGCGCCCACACCGTCCCCTCCAACGTTGAAGCCGGAGCACAATGAGCTAACAGTCACGTTCCCACCGCTGGACGACCTCTACCACACTCCTGAGAAACATTTTGCCACTGACAACAACACGGTTGTGACGTCACAAATTGGTTCCACGGCACTGTTGCCGTGCGTCATTAGGAATATTGGTGATGGAATTGTAAGTATTATATATTTATCAATTTTATTATGAATGCTGATTCATTAGGTATGTTACAGTTCTACTAAATACATGATAATAGCACCGATTGTATCTTTATACAGAATGTTCTAATACCGTCACACCACCAAATGTTCGTAACCAATAATTATGATGAAAAACTCTTTTTTGTCTCGCGTTTTGTGACAAAGTAAAAATTGCTCAGTATAAATTATGATATAATATATAGAATGTGTGAGAGGTTATTAATTTTAAATAAGATAATTTTAGATAGGGGAGGTACTCGAAAAAGGCCACTGAGCTAGACTGCGGACAGACAGACGGACCGACGGATATGGCGAAACTATAAGAGATCCAAGTTTACAACGCAACCTTAAAAAATTGGGGTGGGGCCCTCCACACATGATGGTAACTTTTTTGTCGAATTACATACATAAGCAAGGGGGTATCACTGTTAAGGTATTTTAAAACTATTATAAAGGTTTGAAGTAGGAAATTTTCTTTAAGTGAACCGAATTCGATATCAATTGTCAAACTCTTAAAAAGTGTATCAACCCTTTCAACGATTATTGGCTTGTAATAATTTTGAGATAGGTTGATTTAAATTGTAATTTTTATATTTGCTGCTACGCAAAAGCTGCACTGCGCCTGCCCATTCAATATTTATTCTCAATAGGTTTTTTTATCTTTTAGGAAAATATGGAAATAAAATAAGGAAGTGGCACGCCACACAAAATTAGCTTTCAAAAACGGCCTTCTGCCATATCTAAACTAACCCGCTATTTAAATTGATCCGTCAATTTATTCGGACGGTAAAATTTTTGATTGACTATTCCATGTTTATTATATGGTTGCAGAATGCCTTCAACGGCTGTAGAAAGACATACGTTTTTTTTTAAATCATTAAGTTATTGATAGGGTAAGAAAATAGGAAACTTTACTAAAGCAGCTGTTAAGGTATGAGGGCTACCACGCCACGGGGAGATTAATTTTCAGAAAAGTCTAAAGCTATTTTAGCACTGGTTTGAATATAAAAATATTCGTTGAACATACAAAGTCGAATTCGAAAAACGTAACATAATAACACTGAAATGAGAACATCGTTAACATTTACGATTTCAGCATACTCAATGTAAAAATCTGTAAAACATTGAGATCCATTAAAATAGTAAATGTTACTTGTAAAATAGCAGTCTGATGGTATGAAGCATTAAAGTAGGTAATTTAAATAAATTAGACACAACTAATTAGTTAACATTAGGTATCATCTTTGCAGTACAGAACGGGGCTGCCGGCTGGCTTGGATATAATAAGCTAATTTTCCGCACAAATTTAATTATACCGGAACCCCAATAAACAGTCGATTCTGCAAAAATTAAGCAATTCGCAAACTCATAATATGGTAATTATATACGCCGAGCGAAAGAAGCGGGAAATACGAGGTAAATAATAATTCCAACCGACATTAATGAAAGTCTTTTGTTTCTTTAATACTTAAAACTCTGGAAGGTTACATTTTACGGTGAAGATTTTAGGAAATATTGTCTTGCTGTGAGTCCGTTATAACAGTCGCCCAACTTATAATTATAGAAACGAAGAAAAAGGAATGTCTGTACAAGCATTCGTTATTTTTAGCTTTCGTCTCACTAAGTAAATGGTACAAATATTTGCGGTATAAATTGAAAATAAACAAGCCTGATTATTTTTATGAAAAACTTTGATTGGCAGGTTGTGGTATTTTGCCGAATCAATACCATAAAATTGTATTAAAAATATACAAAACACTAACATAAAGATTTGTATGTATGTTAATATCTTTACTTCCCAATTAACTCAATAACAAAAGTCATGAGAGATGATGATGAGATTTTTACCAATGAACAAGATTCACTTGATATTATATCTGACTTTGCCTTGGTATTCATTACGATAAAGATGAAACCATTACACGTGGCAGTCAACTCAGCGAATTTTTATTTACTAATTACTTTACTAAAATGAGTACAAACTAGCGTTTAGCCCATACACATTAATCCCACTTAACAGGGTAAATAAACGCAGCTCGTTACGAACGTATTAAGCGAGTCATTAATTAGTAAGGTAGGCCGCTGAAATGGTCGTCGTGTTAGGATTGCTTTATGTGGCGAACTAATGATTTATTTCCTGGCGTCCATTCTTCTTTTAACGATAAGCAAAAAAGTGTAAACGTGCTTGATATAAAAGCATGTCGTAGTAATTTATCAGGTGAAATAGAAGTGTTTCAGTAAAGGACTGAGTATCTAAGAAGTAACAAAGAACTTATTACATTAGAAGTTTTCCAATATTCTTGCCGTTATAACACGACTCTGTACTGTAAATGAAATATAAGTTCTTGAGTTGAAATAGATTTATTAGTTAGCTAACCTTTGATCTCAAATGTAGCTGTTCTTTAATTATGCATCCTATTATTTAACTCTCAAATTTAATCGTCAATTAATTTGCTCGCCATTGTAATTCGAATTCAATGGCACCTGATCTGAGTTCATTAAAGAAGGCACTGAGCTATGTAACGGACATAATTATCACTGTCTTCGGCTTTGTAGTTTTTAGATCTAATATATTATAACATCCCTTTTCGTCGTTTGCTGAATTGTCATCGTCATCATCATCATATCAGCCGAAAGACGTCCACTGCTGAAATAGCCCTTCCCCAAAGATGCTTCCCCAGCGGACTCCCGTGACGTTCACCAGGCCATCAGTCCACCTTGTTATTGTTGTACCCATAGGAAATGCGTAAATATTTCTATCAGTGTGCAGACTAAGGGCCTATTACACCATCCTCGGTTACTAAGGTTTATAATACAATGGTATTATAAACCTTAGTATTTATTGCTTACTTTTTATTTTATCTTTTTGTAATGCAATAGTAGTAGGTGTTGTAATTTTGAAACAAAGTCATTCTTTTTGTTTTGAAATATGAGTTGAAGAGTGTGAAAGATGAGTTGAGAGAGAATAGCAAATAACTGAGTTGTCCAACTTGTAGGACTTAAAATTGTATTCTTTGAAGTGTAATTTATTATAACCAATCAATACACAAATATACTCCAACTAAATTAATTAGATACACTATTTTGTTCGCAGATATCATGGATAAGGAGAAAAGACTATCACCTACTGACAGTGGGTCTAACCACATACAGCTCTGATCAAAGGTTTCAAGCTATACATCTGCAGCATTCAGAAGTGAGATAATTCATTATAATTATTGTTATGAAGCATATCGGTATACTTAGTAATATATCTTAATTATAAATAAAAAAAGGTAGGTCGGAGGTACTGCAAGCCTAGACAAAATGCCATTTAGCAATCGCATTCGATAAGCGATAAGTCACGGGACCATAATAATGTATGGAAATGGTCACTTGACTTTTCGTACGAATCCGTCATTCTCATACGTATATTAGGTACTTCGCTTATCACATACTCGTACGATTGCAGAGTGACTTCTTGGCTAGGCTTGTTGGGTCGAATCGAAACCTAGTGAAAATATCTTAGACAAGATAGACTGGCTCACTATGGCGAACTTCGAAATTCGTATATTTTTCTCCGTTACTACAACCAAGAAATCATTACAACGACAGAGACAAATACTCGAAATTTTGATGATTTCGGAGACTTGACGACGTCGGCCGATAACTCAATAAATAGGTACATGAATGCTTACTTAATTTATGGATAGATTTAAACGATATAAATTATATTTAAATATGTATTGTTTGCTGCAGGATTGGACACTAAAAGTGAAATTCGTCCAAAGTCGCGATGCGGGCATTTACGAATGCCAAGTCTCGTCTCATCCGCCCACCAGTATATTTCTACGTCTAGATGTTGTTGGTAAGTTATACATAACTGAATATACAGTATATAACTATATAGGTACAACATTTAGATTTTTTTGTTTCAATGCATTATTATAGACTGTTTACAAAAATAATATAAAAGCTAAATTATTTGTGTGAGGCGTAACCAAGATGCCATTCTGTTTAAGTGAAAAGTGATGAATGTAATGAGAATGACAGATTCGAACGAAAAGTCACACAACCATTTCCATACATTATGGTCACGTGATTGTTTGTTCTAATCTGTCATTTATTACCTAATCTCCAAACTGGAGTTCGAGGCCAAAGAAACTACGACAGATGCGTTACTGTTAAATCTGTCAAAGTCTCTTATGTCATTGTCAAATAAAGTTTTCAGGTTTCACCAGTGCTCGAATGCTTTTTGTTGCTCCGTGGTGATTTCTGCCTTGTTATGTTTTTATTTTTTGATTACTTCAATCTGTTGTTATTTTTCTTGACTCGTTAAATTTGTGTGTTCTAGCCTTTGAAACGTAGGCTCCTATCAACTTTTTTAAGTTCTTTACAATATTTTTTTTGTAATATCAATGTTACCTTAGAGAAAAGAAAAGTTTGTAGGTATTTACTTGCTTTTAAAAAAATCCTAGTTGTTACAGCCATATTTAACAAAAACGTGTACAAATATTACAGGGGTATGTAATGTTTTTATTAGGAATTATTTTAAATAAATTATTGAAATGACTAAAAGGTTGGTGAAACCTGAAATCTTTATTTGACAATGACATAAGAGACTTTGACAGATTTGACAGTAACGCATCTGTCGTAGTTTCTTTGTCCTCGAACTCCAGTTTGGAGATTAGATATTTACTCTACTTCTCAGAAAATTGACAGACAGGTCTTTATTTTCAGCGAGAATTATTTGTTTCGTTCTCAGTAAAGGAATAGCATTCCCAAATTTTACGTCACGTAATTTATAAGTATACTTCCTTGTCGCATAATACGTTTTTCCTGTAGCATTGTGAAAGAGTTCCGTAAAATAAAACAATTATATGGTTTAGTACTCGTATTTATTTTTGTTTTTTTTTTTCTAAATTATGACTTCATCAAGGGGGAGATTTTGTCTAAGAACTGCGTCATTGATGTAATGATTATTAATAACACTGAATCTTGTTATGCAGGGGTACTACCCACATCCTTTAATTTAGGTATGTACGCATGGAAAATCTAAACAGCAAAAAACAACAATAGTGTCGTTCAATACTATAGCATCATGCGGGCGGCTGGACAGAGACCTCTCACAAAAAACTGCTTTTAGATGTCAAAGGAAACACAAAAATTTACAACCACAAAGAAACCCTTATTTATTTAAGCATATTCGTCCCTTCATGATCCTGCACAACGGGTTAAAATGTCAAAACCGTGAAACATTAAAATTCCATTTATAATTTACTTTGTACACTTGGCTCTTTATTTTCGAATGTTTATCCTGTAGCCTAAGGCGGTCGGTCTTCAGGTCGCGCCGAAAATGAAGTCACGTTTTGCATTTTTGATGCCCTACCCCGGTGTCCGCTTATTTTAAGTTAGATTTCCGCACGCGGTGCGACAACTAAGTTGATTTCCCTTTTCTGGTCGCCGTAAAGGAAATTAACAGTATCACATAAAGGTTTGAATATGGCACCTACATAATATGAAAGTGTCCCAGGAGTATAAGTACAGTGGAATCGTCAAATCAGTACATAATAAATATACTGAAAAAAAACAAATTCATGAAATGTTGGGTAGGTACACGTCTTCCAACGAAATAGTCAAAAGAGGTCCTTACGTGTTTTGAGCGGAGAAACTATTAAAAAAAAATGTTAAATGCTATTTCGAGTGAACCTGGGTAAACAAAATCTCGAAAACAAACGCCTTATTCAAATTATTAGATAGCTAATTAATTATTTTAAACATTCCACATGTATCATCTTCAGTCTCATATAAGTCTTTGATGTATGACATCAAAGATATTACCCATAGTTACTCGTAATGTCAACGGCAAATGGCACTATTCAACAGAGTCGTGGCAAATAAAGTATGCTATAGGTATTCTAAATATAAGTATGCTTAATGAAATTGTCCAGGAGGAAATTGATTTCATCCCTTGACACGTATTACATTCTAATAGTGATTAGCCAAAATATCACACGTCATAATCGGATTATGCGCTAACGTAATCATATCAGTTTCAACATCTAAATTAATTGCAAATCTATAATTGGGATAGCTACCCTTAATTAAATAAGCATATATGAATTTAGAATTTTGATAGGTGTTAATTGGTTTAGCGCCAATTTTGTTTAAAAAAATATTTTCGTATAATTTAGGAATTTTTCAAAGAAACCTGTTAATGTTAATCTACACGTAAATTATATAACTAAACTACCCTTCAAAGATGATAATATTTACCTCTTATTAATAAACGTCTCGTTACTTAGCAAGCCACTAAGTATTAGCTGACCCTTTCGGTCTTATCGAAATTTCTATAAGATATGTGATAAAGGGGTAAGTACATAATCTAGTCTCAATCCTCTAATTTCAGTATTTTCAGTAGTTAATATATTTTTTTAAACATTTTTTAAATACCGCCGTAATAAGTTACTTTTCAATAACGATTATTGGTTTCTCGGTGTCTGCAGTAATATACTAGTATATCGGTTCTACGACATAAAGGTCCTTACTTAAAAAATGTTTCAAATATGAAGGAATCCTTAGCGCTATACAAATATAGGTAACTGTTATTTTATCGGTGTTTAAGCAATTCAAAACTGAAAAACACCAATCGTAGGGTATTGTAAATATTTTAAAGAATTTAGTTCCTGAACTCAGAATCAGGATGCAATATAGTTTGCTAGATTGCCGCTGTTACTTTCATTTAGGTAATTGCTTGTAAGAGACGAAATACATTTTCACTTACTAAAATTATATAGTTTAAAATTGTCAGTTTCGGATTCATGTCTTGTATAGTAAGCTAATCAAAAGTATAACACTGATGATACTGTGTATAAAACATCTACGAGTACATATATCATATTTTGTGCGTAAAACATCTTTGAAATTGTTTTCCGGCTTCTGAGGATTCACAGCTAACGTCGACAGTACCTATACAAGTAAAATAAGAGAAGAAGAGAGAAGGTAGTCAAAGAAATCAAAAGAGTTGGAATATTTATTGTATTCTATATTAACATTCGTCTCTCAAGAGCTTAAAATGGAGCCTAGTATTCTATTTTGTGTATTAATGTTTTAATTTAGTTAGGTAACTATAACTGCGCACCAGCTAGGAAATGGAAGTTCAATTCACTGATTTTATTTAACTTTATGTTTTATCCCAGAAAATTTCTTGCTAAACTCATTGCAGATATTTTCAGTACGTTGGAAATCTAAATAATTGTATTGTTTGTTATTCCGTACAATACGGTTCTCTTTTAACAAAGCTAAAATATTTCATTCGGAAATGTAATGTAAACTTAAAAAAAACAGCTAACGAGGAGAAACTATACAAAATGTTACGAGATTTACTAAAGTATGGTGATTATTGCAGAGGCACGCGCTCAGATTTCGGGCCCCACGGAGAAGTATCTCAAGCCAGGTTCAACATTGCGTCTCCAATGCGCCATCGTGCAAACAACGGAGGCGCCAGCTTTTGTATTCTGGTAAGATCCTTGCCTATTTATATCAAGACTTAGCCAATATTAATAATAATATTTTAACCTATATAATGTCCTACTGCTGGGCATAGGCCTCATACAGGGTGTTTGTTATGTCGTTAGCCAAATTTGGATATGTCATTCGCGATCACCAGTACACAGCATTTTTGAAAAAAAAGGTGACACTTTTTTTTAGTTTTTTTTCCCGTTTTTTATCCGGCAAAAACATAATTTGTGGTCACTAGGCAAGTTTGTTTCAATCCGTGCGATTCGATGGCAGACAAAAGGGTAGCAGGTTTGAGTAGGTAGTCAAGTCTTAGCCAATCAGGAGTTCATCACAAGCACCGATCAGCCGACGTCACTCACCCCACCATCGGCACTAAACAATGAATAAAATGTCCTAACTACATGCAGACACGATTGTTATTTGATTAAAACTGCCCAAGCGCATACCTACCTGTACCTGCTCGTCGTCATCAACAATTCAAATTGCTTAGAGAGTGCATTAGAATCGATATCTGAGGTAAACCAGTACGCGTTTGTATGACGGAACATTTAAGTTACTCCATTCTTGAGGTCAAATTATGCTGGCTCGGCTGATCGCAAGATGCCAAGTGCCATTTGTACTCAAACTACCCTCAGATCGGCGCGCAACTCAAAATACCCTCATTATTAGTACTGCATGCGATAGACTGATAATGCTGTCCCGTGGGATTTACCTGCAAGTTAAGTTCCACCTCCATTCCCCACCACGCGTAGGAAACTTGTTACGTACGTTATAACGCATTGAATTAGTTACCTTATGCGAGTTAATTAAAGTTGCAAACTCAAACACCCTTTCCAATCTGATTTGGCAGTTATGAGATGATGGGGCAGTACGCAAAGTAAGCAAGTGATCATAGTGACCAAACATTCGTTAGATAATGGGATTTAAAAAAAATCTATAACAAAAAGGATACTTAAAAATGGATTATTTTTGTTTTACCAAATATTTTTTTACGCCTTTACCCAACACATATTGCAATATGGCTAATGATATAAAAAACACCCTGTATATGAGAGGGATTGGGCTATAGTCCCCACGCTGGCCCTAAGCAAGGGGGTGTCACTCCGCGATTCCGTCGCCCGGCTACAAGTACAGTCGAAGACAAAATAAGGGGTATACAAAAACGTTCAAAAATATGTCCCAGTGCACTCTAATTCTGTGTAATAAGAACGTCGTAACATATTTATGAACGGATTCTTTCGATACTTATTTTTGCACTTGACTGTACATGCAGAGCGCCCCGTCTCCGTGGTCTATTCAATGGTTGGCGCGCGCTGTCTCGGAACGCACGTTTAAATTTACAACGCTGGCTCGTCACGTGTCGCGAAATATATCGCTTGCAAATATTAGGATTATTTTATACATGTGCATCTTAAATGAAAATGCCGAAAATATACTGCATAGCAGCATGTTGCAATAATAATAATGTTAATTATCATGACGCGTTTTTCGTACAGCCGATGGGTCAGAGAGATACTAAAAAGTAAGAAACATAATAATCAGTGGTCGGATATCCCGGTGCAACAAGGGGTGAATGACCTCAAACATTATACTAATATGGATATACCACGGGATTCCACAAAATTACATCCAGTAAATTTTAGTAATATTTTGTAACGCAAAATAAGTGCATGTACATACAAGCGTTTATTATTATGCGATTTCGACAATTATTTTAAAAGATAGGTTATAAATTTTGTTTAATATTGACCTTAGTACCAAATAACCATTTGGTATGAATATTCTTAAATAAAAGAGTTTAGCTTTAAAAATAGAAGCTTTTTACTAAGGCACAATAGGTTCCACTTCTAGAAATTGCGAACGTAAAAAAAACAGAAATATCATTATAATACAAGATTATTTTAATCCGTGATCAGGATTAAAACAATATCCATACCCAGCCTAAATTAAACATTTTAGGTGAGGTCTCCCGCGGATACCTCAAAATTTTATTAATTTAAAGTTAAAGAAAAATTGTATCCAATAACCACTGAATGGTACATGGTCTTCCTGAGGTCATCAATTACTAAGTTAGAAAAAATATACCTGGTTACGGATTAAACATCCTCGTGTATGTAACATAAAATCAAACATTTTTAAGCATGAAGACTTGACACACCTATGCAGACGCATTAGAGTAAACATATGTATTTTATGAAAGAATTATGGCTTACTAGGTTCTATAAAGTTAAAATAGCATATAATTGTTTTCTCTAGATTCTCTATTTTCAATCGATTCCTTTTCACATCTAAAATCTATTTGTACGCCGAAAAAGTCCTTTCCACTTCTACTAATGTCAGTGGAGCAAATTTGTAAAGAGACACTTCAGAATTAAAATAGCTCGTGATCCTGAGTCGAACAAGCCCAAACTTGTCCGAATAAAAAAAAAGTGTTTTGAACAACGGTTTGTGAAAACGCCCAAAGATTTCGTTTATGTTCGCAATTTGAGCTGCCTTTTTAAGAATACCTATCAGATCTATATTTTTTTTTTCAAACTAAACCCGGGAATTTAGGTCATATCCATATTAACTTTTCTACTTGGTATCCCCTGGTGTTGCACCGGGATATCCGACCACTGATAATAATACAGTCAAGTGCAAAAATAAGTATCGAAAGAATCCGCTCATAAATATGTTACGTCGTTCTTATTACACAGAATTAGAGTGCACTGGGACATATTTTTGAACACTTTTCTATACACCTTATTTTGTCTTTGACTGTACACTTATTACCTACATTCGTAGTAAATTAAATTTTCAGAAACTCAAGTCAATTACAGATAAAACGGTTTATTTTCGGACAAATTTGTCATTAAAAAAGTGGCACATTTAAATAATGTAAAAAACTTCGTTCTCTCATACTTATATTGAATTTCGCGCCTTTTGTCCTAACATATATTTATTTATTTGGTTGTCTGACTTTATTCCCATAATATCAAATAGGTACACTGGTACATATATGAGAAAATGCCGTGTTACATCTGCCTTGCGATTGTGATTAAACCATTACTTATTTATGCTGCTTTTTTAATTAATGCGTAGGTACCTAACGAAATTCTTTATTTTTAAATGCATTAAGCAGATATATTAATTTCTGCACACCTCACATACTGTCTACAGATATTTTTAGAATGTTCGTGTTATTATCAGGTTTATTCGGATGGATATTCACCTAAAGTTAGCGAAGTCGTGTTGCTATCTCACTCACACCTCAAACAATGCCGCCCGGGCACGCGCGGCCGAAGCACAAAGAAGGTGCCGACCGAGTTGAGACAAATATTTTTGAATCACGTGTATGAAATGCGTAGGTAAATTCTATAATCACGCATGAACTAAATTGTTGAATCAAGACGAATGCTATTAACGCCATATATATCTTTGCAGTAATGTATTTGTCAGACGCCTCATAGCGCCGTTCGTTATTTTATTAGTTTTCAATAATTGACAACCCTGTTTTCGACGGCGTGCGGCTTATAAGCGACCTTTCCGCCACGCAATACGGCCCATTTCAGCTGCTCGCGTCGCCTCGCGCGTCGTTTTGTTTTGTAATAATAATTGTGTAGGTACATAAAAAGCCGGCATTTGTGAACATCAAAGCAGTGAAGCTTCTGTACTTTATATATTCTGTGCCCTAAGCGGGTTGGGAACTTCACATACACCGTTGAATTTCTTCGCGGATATAATGCAGGTTTCCTCACGATGTTTTCCTTCACCGAAAGCTAATGGTAAATATCATCTGATATTCCGTACATAAGTTTCGGAAAAACTAATTGGTACGAGCCAGGATTTGAGCCCACGACGACGGATCGAAAGTCAAACGTCTAAACCACTGAGCCACCACCGCTTCTTCTTCACCAGCCAATATTATAATCGTTTATTGATAGAAAAGCTAAAAATGTAGAGGAATGAAGTAAGCTAGAATCTTGCTCATTTCTTAACCCCTTATTCATAAACGTCTGCTAACTTAACAAGCCGCTAATAATGGTTTGTCCCTTTTGCTCTTATGGACACATTGTTAAGACCGAAAGGGACAAACAATTATTAGCGGCTTGTTAAGTCAGCAGACGTTTATGAATAAGAGAGTTAATCTCTAATCCATGAAACATACAAAAACGATAATGCATAAAATAGCTGTAAATAAAGTTCAAAATCAAAGCGGCCATTTATGGCTTGGATGCATTAGAGAGATAAATGATTAACATTGATTTTTGTTTCGATGTGACTGCAAGTTGGCATAGTCTTCAGCGAAATCAGAAAATGATCCAATTGATACGTAATAAGCTGCATGCCTTGACCTGTCTAGACGATCGAACTTTGCTCGTATAAGCGAAGTTTGTCTAAGGCCATGTTAGATCGTTTATTAGAATTATGGGTTTATTAGAATAAACCCCTTCAAAACAACTTCCATCTAAATCTATGGCCGTACTGAAAAACTTCGTACGATACACGCGCGAAAAAAATTCATAACTCGTATCGATTTAAAATACTCCCTTATGTCATGTTTTAATTTACATCGTATCGATACGATACGATACGATATCGTTTTAACAAAGTATCAATCGATATAAAAATTTCATTAATAAAATCTGTAATTCCATCATCTGTTATTATTATTTTTTTCTTAGTTAAGTTTTTCGCAAAATATTCACCGAATCCAAATCAAATCAAAAATGCTAGTTTTTATTTTTCTGAAGAACCCTTGAAACTCAAAAGCTTCAACAAATTTGTTATTTGTACGTTCAACTCTTTGATCTTTTAGTAAAAAATTGTTATTTTATTGAAAACTAATACGGCTTTATCAAAAAAGCGTTAACATAGCACTTTCAATTATTATTGAAATAATTTTGATTTATGTATGTAGTAGTATAAAGTCATGTGGTTTAGGCACACAATTCAAATTCGGTTTAGGTACCTGCGACATTAATTTCTGTTTCTGAAATATTAGTTTCAGAACTATTAATTTCTCTATGTAATCAAGATCACGATATGTAATTATGTCGACGTGTACACACTGCGTAAGTAATGAATTGAAGGGTTCAAACTGTCGCTTGTGTAAATAGCTTTGCATTGGAGGTAGAACAGAACTTACAAATGTGGATTGGATTTATTTTCTGTTTAAAAAAAACACTTGTGTTTATAAGTTCTTGTAGAATACACTGCATGGAAAGTTAAATATCATGAATTATAAAATCAAATTAACATTTTTGAAGATGGAAGAGCAGTGAACTTAATACCGTCACAGCAGTAGTCAGCAGATTTTTCATTATTACTGATTATACGCACAAATCCATGCTAAGGGGGTAGCGTGGAATTTGGATAAAGGGTAGGTACTCATATTCAATTTTCATCAATAGTAGCATAACTTTCATGATTGGATATTACAAATATCTTTGATTTGAAGCATAGCTGCGTTTATTAGGGACAAATGTATGAAATGTTAATAGCAATTTCAGAGCTGTTAATTTGTAATGAGAATATAATTGATTCACACGATTAAATCCCCATCGACAGTAATAGTTATTATGTATTTGTGAACGCGAAACCGGCTTCAATGTCCCTTGTCATTGTCTCTCATATTGACAGGCCTCTTAATATCGACAGGCTCGAATGAAACCTCACTGGAATATTTTAATAATATTTTCAAACACGGGCTGCCAAATGCGAAGCCCTAAATCGATAACGCGCCACTTTGTAAGCAGTTCCAGGCACCTGTTCGCTATTATTCATTTTCTTAGAACTATGGAACTGTCAGATTATTTGGCCTCAGTAATTTTAGAACTTAAAGTTCACTTTAGAAATAAATTTCACTTCTCAGTAAAGAGGATTTATGCTTCGGGTCTTTATCAGTAATAGAATGGAAGAATGAAATGTAAAGATCCAAGATATGTATTTAAATAAGTAAAACATGCCTCAAGGCTTAAATATTATCATCATTATTCTCCAAGCAATTATCTCGATATTTGCCTCGTGTCTGGTACCCTGGGATCCGTTTGGCTACTTAATTGTAATATTCTTGTCTTTATTCGTGTACAAGTTTAGCAAAACTAGTAGTGTACGTGCAATGGTATACTGCCGCTCGATTGAATTGACCGACTTATCTAAACTATGAATATACATATACATAATAATACAGGGTGAAACATGAGTCGTGAACAGTAACACCTTTTTCTAACTCTATAAACAACTGACGATTAAATGCCCTACAATTTACCTAAAAATGGACAAGTTATTTACTTATATATTTTTTGTATTTTTTTGAGTTTATGTTTTTTGTATATTTTGGCTTTAGGATATCCAAAAGGGTTTTTAATACAAATAAATGGAACAATTTAAATTACCTCTTCAAATTTAAAAAATTAATAACGCCAATTTTGTCATTTTGTGTATAATTTAATGATATTTATTAAATTAAACGGTTGTAATATCTTAAATAGCCGTTATCATTACTGAAAAACTCCTTAAAAAATTTAAAAAAGAACAGAAAATAAATAAACATAAAAAAATTACTATTTCTAAGTAACTTGTGGGGCATTCAATTGTTAGTTGTTTATAAAGTTAGAAAAGCGTATTACTGTTCACGACTCATGTATTAGGTGAATCATACTATTTTTGCATTATTAAAAAACTTTGTTCAGTGCTGCCACCTCTTTTCTTAATAAGTAGTATCTAGATGAAACCTAACCTTCCCCTAAATTTGCGTTAAATTTCTCGTTGTCGTTGTTCCACTATCAGGTAAAGGCGAGTTTAAACCAAAAGAGCATTCGCTGTTCTAGCGCCCGTTCTACGAAATCAACCAATCACGTTTTGTGTACCGATCGAATTTCGTAGAGTGGGAGGTTAGAACAGCGAATGCTCTTTTAGTTTCAACGCACCTTAACATGTTGGACGCCACGCGGCTCACCGGTGAGCCTTCACGATATTTCCGTTGAGGCCATGGTGAAATCGAGTAATGGGCTATTTTCTCAAAAATGAGATTTTGGTCATTTTGGATGCAGAATATTATATTTAGCAAAATAGATTAGGAGATACTAGCTTAAACGTCATAAAAACTCGAGTTTCATTAAAAGGCTCACCGGTGAGCCGCGTGGCCTGAACGGAAGGAATTGTGAAGTTCCTTCCGCGGGGGCCGCGGGGTCACGCCGCGGCTCACCCGCCCGCACACCCCGCATTCGCAAGTCTCGCAACTATCAGTACGGCTGGTATCCGAGCATTTTCACATCTAGGGACACCCAATTAGCTTAACTCTCACAAAAAAGTTATCGTCGATGTCAGTTTTGTAACGACAATTAAGCTTTTTTCACTTCTAGGCTAGGGTTGTCACTAGGTCTACATACAACACTCACAACATCTCATTTTGATTAAAATTCCGATGTTTCTTAATTTCAATAGCTTCACATACTTTTCGGCTATGATGTATACGCTCGGTTGAGAGGACTTTCGGGTTATGGAGCTCAAGTGGTTAGGTCCAGACTCCAACAAATGCTCGGCCACAGCAGACTTATTCGTTTGACGCTTTTTAACAGCCGTGATATGTTCCTTGACCCTTTCCGCTATGGTGCGTTTAGTTTCCCCAATATAAGAACTACCGCAGCTACAATCGATCTTATAAACGCCCGGTGTGTGATAAGGTAAAACATCCTTAGGCGAGCTTTGATACCCTGCCACCTTTGATAAACGGCATATAAACGGTTGGTATGGAATACTTATTCGAAAGCGTACCTATTTTGTCCGTTACACCCCTGTCATAAGGCAAAAATGCTGGTCGCCTCACAACATCTGAATGTTTCTTCCTCGATATTCGTCTGGGTTGCCGTCTGTTCATTATGTAGCCATTTCTCTTCAGAACCTCCTGATCGTGCGATAACTCAATTTCCAGAAATTCAGGGTCACAAAGGTCATGTGCTCTGTTCTTTAGAGAATTAACCACAGACTGAAGCTGCCGGGGGTGGTGGTGAGACAGAGCGTTCAAATACCTGCCTGTGTATGTGGGCTTCCTATAGACAGTGTGCGCCAAAGAACCATCATCTCGACCTTCACGTCCAGAAAAGGCAAACTACGCTCCGATTCCAATCCAAATGTGAATTTGACTTTAGTATGAATGGAATAAGAAATTCATTTATTCAACAAACATTAAAATAATACAGTCTTTCAAAATCCACAACACAGGTTTCGTCAGCGGGAAACAGATACAGCTCAGCCACAGGCCTCGTCACATTCTTACAAACGATGTCATCCGCAACAGGCTTCGTCAATCATTTACACTAATTAAATCTATTAGGTACGAGGCCCACCCCGGACCATAGCCGGCTCAAAAGTCCCCATGACGCTGGCCGCGTTGCGTTGCGTTGAATGGAATTGAGATACTGGAGTAATTGCTCAACTTCATGCTTGCCACCTCTCATAACGCAGAAGATATCATCGACATGACATGAATTGATTATAATAACTAAGAATCTCAAAAACAGTAGTTCTTGTGGCCCGGATAATCTCAATACTGCATTTATTAAGAATAATATAGATATTCTCTGTATTCCCCTATGCATAATTTTTAACAAATGTATAGAGTAGGGCGGTTCACGAATGTATGGAAAATTTTTTACTTTTATTTTTTCTCGCTCCATCAGTGTTTTCTTATTCGATTATGAACCAAAATGATATGTACCAAAATTGAGCTTTCTAGGACAACGTTTAGAGGTTGCTATGATTTGGAAGTAATAAAATTCAATAAAAAGTGTAGTAACCGCAACGGCCAATTTCTATAGTACCTAATCTTAACAACGTTTGGGTCCTCATTACCGTGTTTTGTTATTTGGTTTATTTATTATTACTTATCTAAGTAACAGAAGTGATTTATTCTGAGTTTACTTGTATTGTGATATAGGTATCTGGCATAAGTTTATGATAAATCGATAAAAATATGTAATTAGTTGCATGGGCCGTTTGAGAACTAGTGAAAGTAGTGAAATATAGCATCGACTAGTAGTTCCGTACCGACTAGGGTTACAGCGGCAGCTCCTAATACCGGTCTTAACTTAGGTGCATGTTCATTAAATTGAAAAAACAATAGACAAAGAGCTCGTTTGGATTGCTTATAGGCGCCACGTCTTGGAAGTTATCCTCTCATATGTTTTTAAAGCGTTATTCGGACCAAGCAGTGAGCCGGATATAAGCTTATTTAAACGCTTCCAAAAGAAATGGCCGGAAATCAACAAAAGTTTACAGCAGGCAGTGACAATTTGTATACCACAGCAGAACTTATTACACTCCACCAAGAAATGACAGCGTACTATAATGATGCCATAAAAAATCAACAACCCAGAGATGACTACCTCGAACTACTAAACTTGTGTCGTATATTCCTCGGAAGCTCTGAATCAACTGCTGAAGCTAAGTTTCGAGCGCCCGGAGCCCTACATCAAGCTCGGTGGATGGCAAAAGCTATCTACTGTATAAAAATGTATTTGTTTCAAGACCAATTTAAACTGACTGCAACTGAGAAACGGTCCGTCACGGAATTGTCGCTATTTGTGAGTCTTATTTATGGGCAATTTTGGAACGAAGCCCCGATAGCAGGAAAGGCTCCTTTGAAAGACGCAACCTTCATAACGCAGGCAAAAAAATATGCAAACAAAATTATTAGCACCAGTGTTGTGAAGGCATTTAGCCGCCATCTTTGGTACTTCTCGGAGCATTTGATTGGTCTATCTTTGTTTGACCCGAGAAATTCTGCAGAAACAAGAGAATTATAGTCCAAAACCTTCAGAAACCGCCAACAATAAAAGGTTTGTAGAGGCTAGATGGGAAAACCTTTAATTTAAAGGAGCCATTGCTGTTACAAAACTTTTTCACGCAGCGAACTTTGGTTCTATTTGATTTGATTGTTAGCAATGGTCGAGAAAAATTAAAGAATTTTTAGTAAAAGACCAGATACACTGGCACACTGATGAAACTTATGTCGATATGCAGAAAAGGGTACAACAAATGAAAGTTGTAAATGACTGTGCAGAAAGAGGTACAGATGCAGTGAGAAATGACTTGCCTTCGGAAACGTTCGTCAACGTCATGCTGTTTCAGTCTATCTCACTGAGACTGACAGTAATAGCTGTCATGCTACTTCAGTCAGACTCGGTGACACTGCCTGAAACAGCATGTGTTTACGAACGTTTCCGAAGGCAAGTAATTTCTTACTACACCTGTATTGCTTTGATCCAGAAATTTAATTCAAGCATTACAAAAAACGAAGAACAGAACCAATACCCGATCCGCGTCGTCGATCTGCATAGGAAGAAATACCCCGTAGCTTCAAAATCTAACATCCTCAAGATGAGTTCTGGTGAAAAGGATCCGAGTGAAGTTTGTAAATAATTAATTAACATACTAGTATTGTTTAATGCTATTTTATGTAGAATTGTTTATTTTCATTTAAAAATATATAATTAAAGTGCTCCTTACAAAAATGACTACTTTTTCTATACATTCTAAAAAAGTAACAAATCATAGCAACCCCTAAACATTAACCGATTTCTCTAAATTTTTGTACAACGCCGTTTTAAGTCTAATGAAACGAAAAGAAACTGATGGAGAAAGGAATTTTCAAAAAAAATTTTTTTGAACCGCCCTAGTATAGAGGATGGTATCTTCCCAGATATCTTGAAACAAGCTAAAGTAGTTCCAATTCACAAAAAAGGTAGTAAGACAGACTTGGGTAATTATAGACCCATTTCTTTACTGTCCATAATTGCAAAAATATTTGAGAAATGTCTTGCGTCTCGAATAGAAAAACACTTCGAAAGGCATAACCTGTTCACTCCGCATCAGTTTGGTTTCAGGAGAAATAGGAATACGTCTGGTGCTGTCATCAACTTGGTAAGTGAAATCATGTCTGCTCTTAACCAAAGTGTCAAGTGTGGGGGAGTGTTCTGTGACCTCACAAAAGCTTTTGATTGTGTTGACCATGGAATACTCCTCGACAAATTGGAACACTACGGCATACGTGGCACGGCTCTAGAACTAATAAGATCTTATTTAATGAAACGTACTCAGTATGTGGAAATAAATGCGAGGAATTCGGATCGTATCACAATTTCTGATGTTGGCATATTACCATGTGGTGTTCCTCAAGGGTCAGTACTTGGGCCGCTTTTATTCATAATCTTTATTAATGACCTACCAGATTGTCTGTCATGCGGCACCCCGTATCTGTATGCCGACGATACAAGCATAGTTCTTATGGCGGATAGCTTTGATGCTTTAAATGAAATGGCTAATACATGCTGGTCAGAACTTACTAGTTGGTTTTCAAGTAATGGGCTGGTGGTTAACTGCAGTAAGAGCTCTTACGTATTGTTTCGTCGTAGTGCTCATAGCAGTGACTTTGACCTTAACTTACCTATTGAAAAATCAGACTGCGTGCGATTTTTAGGTGTTGAACTTGACCCCTATCTCAGATGGGACAGACAAGTAGACAAGGTTATTAAGCGTCTGGCGACAGCTTGCTATACAATGAGAGCACTAAAGAAAACAAGTGATAAGAAAACTCTGCTGCTTATATATTACTCTTACTTCGAAAGCATAATACGCTACTGTGTTGAAGTCTAGGGTAACGGAAGTGACATTAATAACATTCTGCTTATGCAAAAAAAAGCTATCAGGATACTAGAAGGGTGTAAACACGTACCAGTGACCCATAGACAAATGTTTATTGATAATAAAATTCTCACGATTGTGTCACTCTATTTGTATCGCATCTGTTTGTACGTTCATAAAAATATCGATCAATTCACAAAAGCTAGACAGTATGATAATCATAACCTAAGGAACACCACAAATTTAGCTATAGTTAAGCCTCGATTTACTCACTTTGATAATAGCATTATTATTAATGCTATTAGGGTGTACAATAAATTAAACGACGAGTTAAAACAGAGTAGTGATATACATACATTCGACAGAAGACTGAAGCAGTATTTTATCAATAAACCATATTATAATATTAATGAATATTTTGCAAATGCACTAGATTAGACACTAAGTTATTCACGTTTTTATTAATTTGACATTTCATATTTAGTATTTTGGCTAATTTATTTCTTTAGTACCTATATATTATAAATAATCAAATGCAGTTGGAAAATTAAGAATTTTGTGTATATAAATTTGTAAATAATATATTATATGTATATTTGCATGTACATCTGTGTACTTATGTGGCAAATAAAATGATTTTGATTTGATTTGATTTGATTTTGACATACCGCTTCCATAATTTCACTTCCATGGTTGCAGATCTATGCTGGCCTCAAAATGCTCTATCCAGTTATTTGCTAAAACCGGTGCCACAGGGCTACCCATAGCAACTCCGTCGACGTCGATCTGGAGATAATGCCCCCCTCGATATAAAAAGTAGCTTCCTTCTAAACAATTCCGGAGCCAAACCATGACAGAATTCACTATCTATTATGATTTTGTACTTTTGTTACTTTTGATAAGAATTATAATTATAATAAATACCTTTAAGTTTACTATGCCAATTGTGATAAATTGTTTTACGAAAAGCTCAAGAATACAAGCTTTTTTAAACTTTAGTGCCATTTTGATAGCGAGTAAGTCGACGACGTTACCTATTTTTAAACTTAACTAAAAGTTGTATTATATGCTTAAAATTAGGTAAATAAATAAATCTAAACATTAAAAACTAATTTAGTTAATTTTTTTACCAAATTCGATATTTCAAATCTTTATTTGCAAGTCTTCAACTATATTTTACCTATGACGAGTTAGCCAACCCTAACTAAGTTCACAAAATGACGAAAAAATCATAAGTCCTTTACAGTACAAAAGAACCAAGGCAATTTGTATCTTCTCTAGGGCCACACGGCTCACCCTGCATACGTTTTTGGATGGAATAAGTGAACGGTGGCCTGTAAAACAGGTTTGAAATGAAGGCTCGCGATGGCTCACCGGTGACCCCCGTGGCCCCAATGGTTCAACATGGTTAGGCTCACCGGTGACCCCTGTGGCTCCAATGGAAAGACTAAATTTTTGGCGTGGCGTTCAACGTGTTAAGTTATCACATTCTTGAGACCGCAAAATAGTTAGATTTTTCTAAAATAAATGTGTAAAGCATTACAAGGTAAGGTTCTAATGTAATCCACGCATAAAGAGGCAAAATACAAACACGTTACCAACGTAATAGTAATCCAAGTTCGCGCATATATACTCGTAATATATAGGTATATTATATCAATAACTTTTTCACCTCAGGAGCTCGAAAAGACTTCTTTTGATTCGCGAAATCAGTGAGCAAAGTGCGATTTTGCTCACTGAGTGAATGTTGTTTTCCATGACGTTTAGACTTCAACTTTTTCTTTTGTTTCTTTCACTTGTTAGTAAAAAGACAGAGATGAAAAATGTTACGTTATAAATTGTCCTATCCTAGCGTATTCAGCCAGTTGTATTAGACGACGCGTTTTATCGGACCCGATTCCTTGTATCCGAACGGCATATGGCCCCTACCACCAAGCATACATAACATTGGCGTCCGTCATTCCACCTCTCTATCGCTCTTATACAGGGTGTTTTTTTTTCGACCGTTCAAATTCTAAGTAGTGAATGTGTAGGTCATACTGACCAACTTTTACTATGGGGACAAAGTCGAAATCGCGAAAAAAAATTCAGCTGTTTCATACATTTC
>JALPQI010006742.1:0-51416 GCA_025490895.1 Thaumatotibia leucotreta | reverse complement strand
GCGGAAAATGTTTCATTATTTACGAGTTCAGAGATATCTTGCCATAAGCCGCACGGGCGTAGCAAGTCCCGACGAATGTATAAATAATTACATTTTCACACGTGTATCGAACAACGTTTTCTAAACAGCTGCGAAAAAATAAACATACAATATTACATTACCACCCGGGAAGTGACTGGTTGCCGGCCGAATATATGTAGATAGTATTCGGACGGCAACCCGTCACTTCATGACCGAGGTATGTATAATGCATTTCTCAAACATGCAATGAAATGAAACAAAAAAAAAATATCTCCATTCTTAGAAATAGGCATGATGACTGGCAAGTCAAATCAGCATCTTTTTTCGAACTGTCAAAACGGTCACCACTATGGAGTTTTATATGAAATACTCAAAAGTGACGTCACGTTTGAGTACTGCCAAATGACCTACTCTTTTAAGTTCTTTTCAATTTATTAAATAGAAGTTCTGTACAAAAATTACAGCAATCTACATCTTAGTAATAATAGTAATAATTCGTGTATTATGTCATGCATAATGTTAAATAATTTATTTTAGCAACAGTCATCATCCCTATTATAAGTCAACTGCATAACTACGTCTTTGAAACACAACAAAAGTCAAATACTTTTTTTTTATATTTTAAGTCCTTGTGTACAGGCGAAAGCACTAAGCTATACTGCTTTAAAAATCAAATACGACACAGACACCTCATTTTTTTTAAGTTCTCCCTCTTTGTAACGCGCCAATTTTTAATTCTAAAAAGCAGTATTAGACGACTCGGTCTGTTGGGTCCAATTAATCGCATTCGGTGATCGGGGCCGACGGATCGCACCGTATAGATTTAGATTTTAGATTTATTTATTTCACGAAGAAAATTACATTATACACTTGCATTAATGTCAAAAGTATACAAATTCTCATCATGATCGTCAAAAACAGTAGAAATACATTGAACTTAAAATAACTTACATAAAATGTCAACATAATTCATAGTGTTTCTCCCAGAAGGATCGTCATAGCCATTTATAAATTTAAATAACATTAAATAAAACAATAAAAGGGAAACATTAAAAATTCATCAATCAAGTGTATACAATATCATAATATAGTTTTTTAAAGAATAGTGATATAATCAAATAATTCAAGTTTATTAATGTCACCTAATTAGGATCGTCTCTAAATACAATTGGTTGAGTAATTACAATTTTAATTCCATGTACTCATTTATGGAGTACAGAGGGTTATCCAACAAAAGGTTCTTCAGCTGACGCCTAAATGATTCATCACATGGCTCATCTCTAATTTCAGCAGGTAAGTGTTCGTAATAAGTGGGACCGATGACGCGTGGGTTTTTTCTTGAAAGCGCCATGCGCCGGGGTACGGTTCTTAAACGACCTGTAGCCCTGAGTTGTATGTTAGGACAATAAACGCGTGCAAATTGATGTATGTTAATTCTAACATACATCAAAATATCAAACAGGTGTTGTGAGTAGTGCGTCAATATGCGCTGCGAAATGAACAGTTCCCTGCATGGATGCCTATGCTTTACTCCTGCAAGTGTGCGTATTGCACGTTTCTGCATGAGCAATACCCTGTTTGCATTCGTCGAGTTGCCCCAAAGCAACGAGCCATATGACATTATAGAATGAAAATGGGCAAAGTACACCTGCTTTAAGGCTTCCGGTGATATAAGTGGCTTTAGTTTTCGCAACGCAAAGACGGCACCACCCAGCCGATCACAAAGGTAGTCTACATGGCGCTTCCAATTTAGGTTTGAGTCAATTTGGAACCCGAGAAACTTACCTTCTTGGCACAATGGCATTGGGCAGGCGGCCATGCACGGCGGCAGAGAAACTCCTCGACCAGAGAAAATTATAATATTTGATTTTGTATAATTTAACAAAAGTCCATTGGCCGAGAACCAGGCTTGCAGTTGATTACAGGCCTTATTAATGTTCAAGCTTAGCTGATCATAAGTCTTGGCGCTAACTAAAACAGTTGTGTCATCCGCAAACAATACAGACAAGCCAGCTACAACGTTCGACGGCAAATCGTTCACAAACAATAAAAATAGCGTATTCCCAAGATATAATACTATAATACTGCTTTTTAAATATTATTTTGAGTAGTTATTGTACATATTTTAAATTATATAATTTAAATACCTAATTATAACAGCAACAATTAGCCAATCATTTTTTTAAATACTAATATTACTTACAGATAATTATTGGCTAAAAGCCAAGATGCCAGGTCACAACCCTCTGTCGAATGAAAATTAAAAAGTGGCACTTGCCGGCCTAGGCCGGCAACGAGGTACTTCCCGGCCGCTTTTTAGGCACGTAACTACAACATTTCATTGCATGTTTGAGAAATAGTACATTACGACACAAGTGCGAAAAACATGAAATTCGAAACGAGTGGCGATGTTTTAAAACACGACCGACACTTTAACTCGACATGAGTTACGAATTTCGTTTTTGCACGTGTCCCGTACGACGTTTTTTAGTGCATATGGCCCTCCGAAGTTTTGGGCCGGTCGTAAAATGACACACTTTTTTTTATACCACGTCGGTGGCAAACAAGCATACGGCCCGCCTGATGGAAAGCAGTCACCGTAGCCTATGGGCGCTTGCAACCCCAGGGGTGTCACATGCGCGTTGCCGACCCAATAAGAACTTGTACACTCCTCTTTTGAAGAACCCCATACTGTAGTCCAACGGGAAAACCTCGGCAGGGAGCTCATTCCACAGACGGACCGTCCGCGGGAGGAAGTTCCTCTGAAACCGCACGGTGCGCGACCATTTAGGTTGCAAGGTGTGAGGATGAGCGCCCAGTCGGTGGCGAGCGGTGCGATGATGAAAAGTGGACGTTCTCGCACTAGAGCCTAAAAAAGGCACTATCTGTACTAAAAAAATGTATTTTAAGGAAGTTGAACGAACACTGAACGTTTCGGACTGCTGAGAGTTGACACTTGGGTTGCCAGATCGAATCATGAATCGTGACAAAAGGTCATTCTAATAGGGATTTTTGAAATCTAGTCTGATTCTAAATAAAACAAATTAAAGATACTTTAACTCAATACTTCATCCCTTATCAAATAATATAATAATCAAATTGACAACGAATAACAAAATTATAAATATATAAGTAATTTTTTAAATGTGTTGTCATAGTCTAATCAATTATTGGCTAAATATGATCATATTATGATTTTTAAATGAGCCCATTGCCTGTCGGATGTGGAACAAAGGGCGAATGAAACTTCAAGCTGCGTATATTTCACGATTGGTACACGTCGTAGGTACGTTAATTTTGAAAACAATCACACACACACAATAACAATTATCGACTATTAAGTACTATCGAAGTTCACAATTACGTAAAATAATGTAATTGTGACAACAATAATTTATTTTAAATGTTCACGAAAGTGGCATGTCTGCTCTAAAGATGTACTTATTTAATCTTTGCGTGTGCACACTCGACTGGGCACTATCTGATCTAATATCAGTAAATTCAGTAATGTCTAATCACAGAATAATTAATAGTACTACATAGTCTAATGTAACTTACTACATGTATGATCGTATAATTTTATAATCATCCAATAGTCCAATCCAATTCAAAAGAAGGTAGGTATTTTTTGCATTCCTGGTACAGCGCAATCTACCGCCATATTGCCACAAACGAGTATGATTTAAAAGTACGTACATAGTCTGGGATATCTAAGAATGAACTTTTGACAGGTATATATTAATCCTTATTAATATGAGGGAGTCGTGGAGGGAGTGGGAGAGCAGTGGGATACAAATATCGGCTGAATAAAAAAAAAATTGTATATGAGGTTAAAACTCACCATTTTCCGATAGTTTTAACGTCATTGATATAAGGGTCATTTCAAAACTGTCAAAAGTTCATTCTTAGAAATCCCAAACTATAGTGTAGACATTATGACATTATACAATGTTAATCACATTTGATTTGAGCACCAGTGCTTTCAACTTGATTTTATAAGTATTTCAAGTAGGTGTATAATAATTACACGTCTAGGCATAAATTAAACAAATACAGGTGATTAAATTGTAAATAAGTTTCAAAACCCTCAAAACATTATTCTATCAAGAAAACTTAAACTTCACAAAAGTAAGCTCTGAAATGGAATTCGAGATCAAAAATGTAAACAATCTATGACAATGACATGACATTACAAAGTCAATGTTAAAGTGACATTCCAGGGGTATAAAACGTTTTATATAGAATGTAGTCTTTAACACCTTTGTAAATTGACGTCGCATTTTGAGATTGATTTTTTATTTCATTTAATTTATATCTATACTCACAACTATCCAAATAGGTACTAAACCTAAGACAATATTTTATGTGTAGATGTAGATACGCGAAAGTCAAGGTATGTTCGATACACAAAGTATCACAATTGTTAACATATTTTTGGATATGACAATAAAAAAACATACGTCTGAGTGTCCACGGTTCCTGATTACAAAAATAAAACCTAGAAAATTTGCTAGAATGATGTAAATAATCAACATAATCAATGTTTGAAAACGAGTGTCGTGTTACTTTAATCTTCAGGATAGTCGGGGAACGAATTCCAGTCTTCATCTATCATGAATGTAGGATTAATATGGATTTGACAACGTTATAATAATAGCAAGAACGAAAGGGATGGTCTTATGAAACTTTTTACTAGTGGAAGTGAAAAGGAACGATAATCGTCCGTCCTTATCACTGTGCCACTATTTTTTGTGTGTGTGTGCATTAGATGCTAAATGTAAGTGCCAGACAAATGCGTTGAATACGTCACTAAGTGCCTGTGTGGCACTTTCTTCTTAGTAGTAAGTGACTATGTCTATCCCTCTTAGTGGCACACTATGTGCGGCCCCTCGTCATCTATAGATACGATCGAATCCATTTTGATTGACATATGAAAATGATTAATTTGTAGGTAAAAATACTAAAATCTGTATTTATGTACTTTGTAAAAGTTATGAAGAGAAACACCAGATAATATCTTGCACAGGTTTATTTCAAAACTTAACTTCTTATAGCACTACAGTTTATCACAAAATTAATTTTAGCAAAACGAAGCTTTCTCATTACAATTGTCGAACCTCCATCTTTTTTCTCTCTAACCAAAAAGCGCGGCAACGCCGCTCCACTTGTCAGACATTAAAAAAAAACAAACTAAAACTACGTTCAGATATTACAATATCTAATATTCGGCCAACCTGAAATTACAAGTTTGTCCTCAAACTAGTTAATCTCCTGTTTACAATATCATTTCTATATAAAGTAACACATATATATTATACCTCATTAATTCCCTAATACTTAAGTCAAGTACAACTTCTTGCCCAAAGCAAACAAAATCAGCACTTATGTGAAATTTTCACTCTTCACCACACTAGTCGCTAATGTGACCGAGTAAACCTTCCACTCAGTTTAAGCATGACAATTACAAATTACCCTGAAGTGACATTTCACTCTGCTCCACACCAGTCGCTAATGTGGCTGAGTAAACCTTCCCACTCAGTTTAAGCATGGCAGTTACAAATTACCCTGAAGTGACATTTCACTCTGCTCCACATCAGTCGCTAATGTGGCCGAGTAAACCTTCCCACTCAGTTTTAAGCATGGCAGTTACAAATTATCCTGAAGTGACATTTCACTCTGCTCCACACTAGTCGCTAATGTGGCCGAGTAAACCTTCCCACTCAGTTTAAGCATGACAGTTACAAATTACCCTGAAGTGACATTTCACTCTGCTCCACACCAGTCGCTAATGTGGCCGAGTGAACCTTCCCACTCAGTTTTCAAAGACATTCACAGTTGGCAACAATGTCAACAAACACTATAAAATAACCAAAAACTATATATTATAAATTGAGTTATACATATCACAATAAGTGTTATGAAAGTAAGTTCTCGATGAAGAAGCAAATTCTTACCATCAATATTATTCAATATAATCAAACCAATACAATACAATGCAGCATCTTAACATTAATAAGGGCTCATGCATAAATCATGCGAGGTATTTTCGGCTACTTTTTTTTTTTACCCCCTCCCCCCCTATAGAACCTCGCGTGATTCATGCACAAGCCCTAACTAAATAGTTCAACATCAACAACATTTCTCCTTTTGTTACACTGAATTAGAATTCGTTCATTGAAACAATATTTATATATTTTTATTTATTATCATTAGTTCAACATCAACAACATTTCTCCTTTTGTTAAACTGAATTAGAATTCGTTCATTGAAACAATATTTATATATTATTATTTTTATTTATTATCATATTAATCGTTATGTCTATATGTTATTAGTTATACTCACTACTCATTATAATTATCAGTCATATTTTCACCAAAATTTTAAATTTCACCAAAAGTGCACCAATATGAATTCAACACAAAATAAAGAAAAAATTAATCGTCATCTGTTGAACCTGACTCATCTCCAGCTGCATCATCACTTTCCTTTTGCCCCACCGAGATCCATGGTTGTATACGATCAGCTGCCCAAACATTTTTGTATTTTCCTCTGATAATATTAGAACCCGGAATGTTAGTTACTTCATATCGATCATTTCCCAAAATCCGACTGATTCTAAATGGGCCCGCATATTTAGGTAATAACTTACGACTTTTACCATCATTTGACGACGCATTTTTTAATATCTTAACCATGTCCCCTTCCTTATATATTTTCGCGATTTTTCGTTTTTTATTAAATCTCAACTGTTGTTCTGCTTGATCTTTTATAATGTGTTCATTAACTTCTTTTTGAATTAGGTCAACCTCTTTGTCATTGCGTCTTACTTCTAAAGTAGTTTCTCCTAAATGCCCTTCTCCTTTACTCAATGGCCGTCTGCAGAAAAGTGCTTCAGCTGGAGTTTTTCCAATTCCTTTATTAAATGTGTTATTTAGACCCCATTGTATTTTACCAATTTTAAAATCCCATTTATTCTCGCCCATACGGTCAGTGTGAGCTCTCAAACAATCCAATAACGTACGATTATATCGCTCCACCTGACCGTTTGCTCGTGGAGACGAAACTGCGTTGAGAACATGGGTTATCTCAAATTCTTTACAAAATTTACTAAATTCCTTAGACGTAAAACTCGTTCCCCTGTCAGATATAATTCGAGTTGTATATCCAAAATTGTATATAACATCCTTAATAGCTTTAATAGCTGGTCCTGTCTTGGTGTTTCGTACCGGTTTTATAATACAAAATTTAGTGTATCCATCAATGATGAGGAGAATGTACTGGTTACCGAATGCGCTTTTTACAAATGGACCCAAATGATCGACGTGTATCGTGTGAAATGGTATATCTATTTTGGGTATACTGTGTAAGTAACCCTCTTTAGGTCCAGCAGGCTCTTTGGCAAAAGCACAATGCAAGCACGACTTTACATATTTAGTTATAAATTTTTTCATTTTGGGGAACCAGAAATCTTTCTTAATTTTTTCTAAAGTTTTTTCAACTGAAAAATGGCCTATCTCGTCGTGATTGCGTTGGCATATTTGCCATCTAGCTCCTTTGGGTACTACCCACTTTAGATTTTCTCCAATCTTACGATACACACGATTATTTCTAACTACGAAATTTTGTTTAATATCAACAAGCTCTTTATATTGAGGATCTTCTAAAGCCGCGCGAATGTGAGTTATTTTTGGGTCCGTCATTTGCAAAGTAAGTAACCAGTCTTCTTGTGATATTTGGAAAACACGAGAAATATGCTCGTTCACATCCCTGTCATCACCAACGGGCACAGGGTTCCGACTAAGGGCATCGACATGATGCATTGTATGACCGGGTTTATATTCAATATCGCAATCATATTCTTGTAACGCAATCCACCAACGAGCCACTCGAGGAATAATATCTCTTTTGATAAAGGTTGACCGGAGTGCGCTGCAATCAGTTACAATTTTAAAACGTCTCCCCAATAGGTAAACTCTGAAACGATGTAATGACGCAACCACTGCAAGCGTTTCCAATTCATATGCATGTAATTTTTCTTCGTCTATTGTTGTTTTTCGGCTAAAATACGCTACTGGTTTCAGACAAGACGTAGCCGTTTCTTTTTGAAATAAGATGCCGCCTAATCCTGCCTTCGAGGCATCGCAATGTAATTCCGTTATAAAGTCAGGGTTATAAATATTTAAAATTGGACGTTCTATTAATTTTTGTTTGAGTGTAACAAAAGCCGTATGTTGTTGTTCGTCCCAAGTCCATGGTACATTTTTCCTAGTCAAATCTGTCAAAGGTCTGGCTAATATTGAAAATTTTTCGATAAATTTCCGAAAATAGCTAGCCAGTCCTACGAATTGGCGCACTTGATGAACGTTTTTCGGAATAGGAAAAGATTCCACTGCATCCATTTTTCCTTTACCGGGACGAACTCCTTCATCAGATATTTCAAGTCCTAAATATTCTATAACCGTCTCGAAAAACTTACATTTTTTTAAGTTTAACTTTAATCCGGCTTGTTTTAGCAAAATAAAAGTTTGCTCGAGTTTGTGCATACATTCTTCAAAACTCCTTCCAGATATCAACAAATCGTCCATGTAAGCTACAGCACATTTATCATTTGATTTACCAAGCATTTTATTTACTGTGCGCTGAAACACTGCCGGACAATTAGCTAAACCGAAAGGGGCCCTGCAAAATTGATACAATCCGTCCGGTGTTATGAAAGCGGTAAGATGCTTACACTCTTCCTTCACCGGAATTTGATAGTATCCACTCGCCATATCAAGACTTATAAAATATTTATTCCCACTTAATTGATCAATTTGATCATCTATACGTGGCAATGGGAACAAATCTTTTACAGTCTTCCTATTTAAGGCCCTATAATCCACGCATAAACGATGACCACCCGTTTTCTTTGATACTAGAATTATGGGGCTTGCATAAGCTGAATCTGACTCTTCTATAATGTTATTATCTAGAAGATCTTTTACCATATCACGAACTACATTTTTTTCTGAATGACTTAACCTATATGGCCTGTACACTACCGGTATATCATCTGTTAGTTTTATGTCCAGCTCTGTCAGATTGGTACATCCTAACTCAGACAAATTCTGGGCAAAACAGTCACGGTACTTATTTATTAATTCTACAACTGCCTGCTTCTCTTTAATATTTAATTCTGTGTTCATGTGAATTTCTTTTAAAGTGAGTGGTTTAATAGATGAGTCAGATTGAACGAGTCTCACATTCTGTATTGGTGTTGGGGTGTCATCAAGGCATATTGTGTGACATCGAACCATTATTGTGTCTTTTATGAAATATAAGGGTTTTTCTTTTTCAGTCATATTTATTACAATAATTTTACATTTACCATCTGTCAATTTATAAACCCCTTCCTGAATACAGTACTCCATGCCATTAATATTTCGATATGTTCCCTTTATATATATATCTGTATTATTGAAATCCCTACTATAGCACTCTATCAACCCTATTTCACTTATTTCTGAATCACATGTTACATACAATTCACTTTTTCTATTGTCCATCACATCGGGATCAAATTGTGGCAACTCGCATCCCTCTTTATGACACAAAATATTTAAAGAATTTTCAGTTTTTGTAATAATCACTTGAGGTAACTCAGTGAAATTCTGGCCAACTAATAATGGTTTGTGTAAATAGTCCTTGTTAACAACATAAGCACTAATGTCAGCTTCTACAGAATCAATTTTTATGTTAAACCGAGTTACCCCCAAAAGTGGTACACTAATTCCACCAATACCCCGTACTACAGACATATTATCCTGTTCTATTGAAAGTTTTAACTCTTCTACTGCTTCCTTTGTTATAAGAGAACAGTCACTTCCCAGGTCAATGAAACAATCCAATTTGTTTGATTTATTAATGAGTACTTGTTTGTAATATTTTGCACTTTTAGAAACTGTACTGTTAATTAAAAATACACGCTTGTCATTGTTATTAAAAGTTTTCTTGTAAGTACACTTTTCATCATTGTGACCATATCTCTTACACAAGGAGCATTTTACTATAGGTTTTGAACAATTGCGTACTCTGTGTCCCTTCTCATTGCAATTATAGCAAACATAACCATTCTTTAGTGAGTTTATAGCATCTTGGGACGTTTTATGTTCCTGCTCATTATGCTTGTTAATAACCAAACCTCCAGACCTGTTTCTACTCCTAAATATATCAGTTGTTTCTGTACATACATCTCTTAAATATTTTAATAAGTCTTCTGGTTCTGTGAAACGAGCTGATGAAGCTCCAGCTCGGATAGTACGGTCGTCAATGCCTAATATGATACAGTCCACTGCCTTCTTACCTGAGATGTCGCAATTGTTAAGAAGCATCATTTTATCAAAAAAATATCTGTCTAAGTTTTCACCATGTTTTAAACGTTTTTGCAACATCTCAGTTAATTGTACACCATAATTAGTTTCAGTTGGAAAAGCTTTTCTAAGTAATGCTTGCCATTCTGGCCAGCTATGCAAAATAGAAGTCTGTCCCTGGTACCATTCTTTTGCACTCCCAACTAATTTTGGGAGAGCATAATGTATTATGTGAGCTTCATCCCATTTGTAAATCTTGGCACATTCATCAACTTTTAATATCCACTGGTCAATTCGATTGTTTTTAAATGCCGGATTAAATTCTGGTATTATATTTGTGTTACTATTAAAAGTTGATGGTGTGTCAGTCTTAATAATCGTTTGTAACAAACTAGATATATCTTTTAAATTTATCAACAAATTCTGACCTTGTGTATCCAAAACAGTTTGTTTTTGTGTCATTATATTAGGCAAGTTAGTACTGCCGGTGTCACAACCAGTTACCAGTACTGGAATTCTTTGTTCTGTTCCTCGTTGACAGCTAACCTCAGCAGCTGTAGCACTCGGGGTTGCCGCCTGCAGGGAGGACTGTGGCTGCAGCGAGGACTGTGGCTGCAGCGAGGACTGTGGCTGCAGCGACGACTGTGGCTGCAGCGACGACTGTGGCTGCAACGACGACTGTGGCTGCAGCGACGGTGGTCGCCGCTCTCGTGACAGTGACGAACTCGAAGGTGTTAT
The DNA here is from genome assembly GCA_025490895.1 of Thaumatotibia leucotreta. NCBI lineage: Eukaryota > Metazoa > Arthropoda > Insecta > Lepidoptera > Tortricidae > Thaumatotibia > Thaumatotibia leucotreta. The sequence goes on along the minus strand of JALPQI010006742.1, from coordinate 40,305 downwards.
TCTTGTTGGCAACGGCGGTGTCAACCCCGTTGATACCAGTAATGGACGCGTAGACTGTGCGTCTGACGGTTTGCGTGACTCACGACGACTCGAGGACTTGTGATGGCGTTTTCTGTGAGCGTGTCTATTATCTGACGAAGTCGATGTCGTTGATATATCAGAACTTGACTTGTCTCGGCTATGTTTCTTCGTTCTTTTATGTTTACGACCCATTCTCGATCTTCTCTTGGCACTCTCGTCTTCTTGCCTCACTTCTGATAAAAGTTATGAAGAGAAACACCAGATAATATCTTGCACAGGTTTATTTCAAAACTTAACTTCTTATAGCACTACAGTTTATCACAAAATTAATTTTAGCAAAACGAAGCTTTCTCATTACAATTGTCGAACCTCCATCTTTTTTCTCTCTAACCAAAAAGCGCGGCAACGCCGCTCCACTTGTCAGACATTAAAAAAAAACAAACTAAAACTACGTTCAGATATTACAATATCTAATATTTGTAATGCTAAATTTTAGGAGTTTTTATGAATTCATAAAACAGTCATTTGGAGCACTCTCTTGTTTTGATTTTTGAAGTACATAGTTATAAATGCGAACCCTCTTAAATGGTTCTTAGTGTAGTGACCGTAATGAATTACGAATAAACTAGTTATTGTTATAACTGCGAACCAAATGTTTAAGATTTCTTATAATTGTCAGTAGTATAAATTAAACACCTCACATTTTATTAAAAGTAGCGAAATATATCATTAAAAAAATGACATACAGGGTGTTTGTTATATCATTAGCCATATTGCAATATGTGTTGGGTAAAGGCGTAAAAAAATATTTGGTAAAACAAAAATAATCCATTTTTCATTATCCTTTTTGTTATAGATTTTTTTTTAAATCCCATTATCTAACGAATGTTTGGTCACTATGATCACTTGCTTACTTTGCGTACTGCCCCATCATCTCATAACTGCCAAATCAGATTGGAAAGGGTGTTTGAATTTGCAACTTTAATTAACCCGCATAAGGTAACTAATTCAATGCGTTATAACGTAGGTAACAAGTTTCCTACTCGTGGTGGGGAATGGAGGTGGAGCTTAACTTGCAGGTAAATCTCACGAGACAGCATTATCAGTCTATCGCAGTACTACAGTACTAATAATGAGGGTATTTTGAGTTGCGCGCCGATCTGAGGGTAGTTTGACTCGAGCGCGTTTACACAAGCGCACTCCTTCTTTGTTTACAGAGTGCTGTACAAATGGCACATGGCATCTTGCGATCAGCCGAGCCAGCATAATTTGACCTCAAGAACGTAGTAACTTAAATGTTCCGTCATACAAACGCGTACTGGTTTACCTCAGATATCGATTCTAATGTACTCTCTAAGCAAATTGAATTGTTGATGACGACGAGCAGGTACAGGTAGGTATGCGCTTGGGCAGTTTTAATCAAATAACAATCGTGTGTGCATGTAGTTAGGACATTTTATTCATTGTTTAGTGCCGATGGTGGGGTGAGTCACGTCGGCTGATCGGTGCTTGTGATGAACTCCTGATTGGCTAAGACTTGACTACTCAAACCTGCTACCCTTTTGTCTGCCATCGAATCGCACGGATTGAAACAAACTTGCCTAGTGACCACAAATTATGTTTTTGCCGGATAAAAAACGGTAAAAAAAACTAAAAAAAAGTGTCACTTTTTTTTTCAAAAATGTTGTGTACTGGTGATGGCGAATGACATATCCAAATTTGGCTAACGACATAACAAACACCCTGTATGTCGCTTAATATTTTGTATTAAAAATTTGTAAAATATTTGTAAATTCTACATACCGTCAGTGACTGTAAATACGCATTTTTTTATAAGTATTTTAATGGTTTAAGATTACCCACTTCCCGTGATTATTTTTTTGTGGTGGTATTCCATTTGTTTATATTTTTGATCTCCAATTCGATTTCACATCTTAGGTCTCAAAATAAATCGCAACAAAACCAAGATGATAACTACTGATAGTTCAAGCAACAACTCGTTAGAGCACGCCAGAGGTAACGCGAATGACGAATCATGACATACCTAGTACGAGTATATCTACCTTGGATCACTGTTGATAAATAACGGCGTAGACGAAATCGAGAGGCACATGAAAGGACTGAGTTTACTAAGGCTACTAAAAGAAACTAAAAATTAGGACTATTTTGCTCTCATATTCCCATAAATATTCCTTTATGTTTCTGAAACATCGATCTTACGGTAAGTGAGAAGCGAATTGATGCGCCCTAGAGGGTGCTATAGGAAAATTCTCCTTATGTCGTAGATGGAATTCAGAATTAATGAGTCCCTTCTTCGAGGCTAGGCATCAAACGTAACGCGGCACGGCAGCGAATCTATCGAGTTGGTACAGGGATGGGTCGAGGACACCTGACGTGGACGTTCTCCGAAGAGGATGAGAGATACAGACAGAATAAAGGCCAAGCCACATCGGATGCGTGTGCATCACGTGCGCATACTCAGGATGGTCCCGTCATTATAATGGTTATGGTTTATGGTTTAAGAATTCATTTCTCCAAAAGAATACAATTCACTTTTTATCTAGAGAAATACATAACATGTCTTAATTTAATCTAATTTAACAAAGTTTAGGTATGATTGATACAAAGATCGGAAAGTGTACATAATTATACTAGGCCGACATAATTTTTAATCTAGGAGTTTAGTATATTTAGAAATATTGGTTTGACAATGTAGTATCCATAACAAAGTAGGTATAAAACAAACATTAAGATTTTACCGCATAATACACACAGCAACTCGGATCTAGTCAAGCCGTTATTACGTATCGAGTTTCGATGGCTATGTTGATTAATGGTTACTTCTTGTGACAGTATAATACCTCGAAAAATAATTAAACGGTTAAAATAACTAGCGACATGTTTCGGAGAGCCTAGGTCTCCATTGTCAAGCACATAGATGTACGTGAGTAACCGTTTAATTGTATTTGTAGGATCTAGATTGTTTAGCCAAACTAGTCCAAGTAATTTTCAAACAAACCTATTTAAACAAAACTATTGTAAATGAGCCAACAAAGATTTTATTCATCGGGGCCGGGGAAATAATATTGAGTAGGTAATTTGTTTCGTTCACTGCCATCTCTTTCCATATATACATATAAGATAAGACCATGTTTGTAACTTTGTGTGAACAGCGGTTTTCATTCGTTAACAAAACTAGTTTAATGGGGACGCCGTTAGAGACATTTCGAGCGTATTGCTAATATAATTACACCAGGCGCTTGATTTAATTAAGTGTGGGCTGATTTACCCTGTGAGCGCTGAGCGTCAACGACAACATTCTACTTTAATTCCATCGGCTGACGAAATGAAGATGATAAGTTATCTATTGATTCTAAAGTAAATCTGAAGCAAACGGATGAATAAAATGAGTGCACCAATTGAATAACTTACATTATACGTTCATTTAAATAACATATAAATATTTCCTAAAGAAATTGACCCAAAATCCTTTTGCATATGGTCTGAAATGTATAGATATGTTTAGACTGTACCTATATATAATACGCCTTTACTTACACCTTTTCTAGTAGGGCTTTTATTATTTGCTACGTATTATGTAAATAAATCTAATGTATATTACAAATTAAACCAGGCAGGATGTTTTTTTCAAAGTCATACTTAATTATCACTCAAGTTTTTTTTTTAATTTTCAGTGCAGCAATGTAGTTGTAAAACTTGTAAACCTTCTTATAGCAGCTATGTCATCATGGTGTCCGTAGCTGTTGTTAGTGTTGATTAAAAAACATCTATGCCAATTATATTCAAAGTTTAACCACAGAATAATTAGTACTACATAGTTTAACAATTTAGGTTTAATTACACACCGCTTGTGTTACTGATTTTTTAAACGAACTCGAGAGAACTTTGCCTACCTATTTCGGTAACAATACACGGTTTCGGTTACATTAAATGATTGAAAAAGTAAATAATGATGTACAGCAATCGTCACGAGCCTTGATAAGGAAAGGATGCATGCATGGCTCGTTACTGGGTGATTTAATGGCTTACTGAACTCTACAAAAAACAGAATAAAACACGCTGTCCGATTTTCTCGATTGGGACACTACCAGCGCTAGGGTGTCCTTAAAATCGGATTAAATCGAAGTGGAATAAACGGCAAATTTCCCCAGGGCACAATTAGGAGACGTGTCCCCGGCGAAACGGGACCGTGGTCAGCCTACAGTGGTAGTTTTTAGGACAAAATTAATCAGGATTTAGAAGGCTGGATTTGGTGTTTACGGATTTATTATATTTTTATCCACGGCAAAATATGCTTATATGTTGAGATTGCGAGCACGTAGCACTTATTTAGTTCAAGTTGTATCTACTTAAAGCGGTTTGATACTCTTACTTTTTGTTCGTTGTAGTTTGCAAAAATCATTAGGTATTTTATATTCATCATCATCATCATCATTTCAGCCATTTATCGTCCACTGCTGAGCATAGGCCTCTCTTCTACGCACGCCACTCATCTCGGTCCTGAGCCAGTCTAACCCAGAAGTGTCCCGCAATCTTACGAATGTCGTCGACCCAACGAGCCAACGGACGCCCAGTATTTTATATTATATTTGTGTGATATTCTTCAGCTTCTGTCCTAGCCAGCTGTACCTACCTAATAATTATTATCAGTGAAATAGCATTTCAAATTGGTATACCCCAAGTAGGTACCTACTATTATTTATCTATATTAAATTACAATACGGTTGCCTCCATTGCTCGAATCAATTTGTATAATTAATTTGAACTGTGGACGTCATAGCTGAACAGAGATTCAAACATGTACAGTAATTTGTTGTTTGTGTATTCACCTTTATTACACATAAATTTAAACACAGTATCTCTCGCTTATTAGTAAATATACATACGTAGTGATACCAAACACTCTTTATATTTGAGCCCCAAATCCTCATTTGTATCGGGAACGTACTTATTTAATGGCCAACTTGTGTATATCCATATGTATACCTACAGAATGTTTACCGAGAAAGCCGAATTCTCGAAAAACCTACTATTTCTGTTGTACATGGCATGGAAATGCAAATTGAAATGTATTCCAACAGATAAACTTTCTGACGGAATGATACCATTTGAATTCTCAGTTTCTCCGTCGAGAAACCAGACAGAAGACGGCCGCTCTGCTGCGGATAGGGAAACTACTTCAAACTTGTTCAGATTACAGATATAAGTCCGGACTGGCAGCTAAAGCAAGTTTGCGGTGGGACAACACAAAGCGCCACGATCTGTCTCCGCTGCAGTCTGTGCACATAATTCACTTCTTTAGGAGTTATACCGGCGATAGCGCTTAGGCAATTTTCAGTATGGTGCCGGCCTCATCAGAATAGGTGCGATTTTTAGAAGACATCAATTTATTTATTTAATTATAATTTAATTTACCATAAAAAAATCTAAGGAGGTTTTAAACTTTGTACAAGCTGAGTAGAAAAGTTACAAACCTCCTTGAAAATATCCAAATGACAGAACAATTGTCACAATAATTCGTGTATTTTTTATATCGGGCTTATTTGTGACCAGTACTTCAATTCATACGAAAATGATTAAGTTTTCAAAGAATTTTATACATTGTGAAAGAACGAAATATACAAATAAATTATAGTTTGTGGAGGGTGGAGGTTTCTTATAGCAATGCACGTCCTTGTCATCCATATATATCTCTCATGTGCCTTCAGTTTCCAACATACTCTAACACCCTGTGTGGAATCATTAAGAAATAAAAAAATTAAACGGACCTATTTGCAATTGTACTTAGACTATTTTCTCGGCAAAAAAGTTATTCATAAAAATCTTAAAATATTGTACTATTAGTAGGTACTCAGAGTTGTCGATAACAACGAGATAACATTATATTCTATGTCAAAGGATGAAAACTGTATAACAGCGATGGATGTAAGCGATGGATGATAATAAATGGTAATTTTTAATGACGAATTTACGTGTAATATACCCACAAACATTTATTTCAAATTCCCCTTGTACCTAGTTCGCAGGTAGCTATGAACTATAAGTACACACAAGTAAAGTATGCTGCCAAAACAGTAGCCGTACCACGACTTGAAAAATAAAGGATACCTACTCGATACGTACATTCTATCCCGCTCGCACTGACATATTGGACCGATCGTGATGGCCTGCTTTACGTATCGAGACAAACCTAACGTTACCGATACTTTCAAAGTCGTGGTACAGCTACAGAATACTGATAGAGCTAGCTGTTTTGAATTCTGTGGTACGCGCGCGGCAACTTAACGCTCGTACTGTAAAGACGCACCATGGCAGCGGCACGTCGTCTGAAAGGAGAGTAGCAGCTATAGAGTCGTCAAATGCAGCCCGAAATTGTAGTAGCTTACAGTTTGGTGAAAGATGAGGCGACATTATTGTGTATACGTAGCTTTTTCAGTTTATATTTGACCGTTATTTTCTTTATTTTTCGTACTACCACATCAACCGTACAATTTATCACTATCACTACATAGTATAAAATAAAGTCACTTTTTCTGTCCCTATGTCCCTTTGTACCTACGCTCAAATCTTTAAAACTACGCAACGGATTTTGATGAGATTTTCTTTTAATAGGTAGAGTAATTCAAGAGGAAGTGTTTTATGTAGGTACAGTACCCGTGCGAAGCCGGGGCGGGTCGCTAGTTATACATAAATTAAATCTAACTAACCTAACCTATATCTCAGATGGGCTCTTGTGGCAATGTACCGAGGATTCTGGCGGCATTTCTTCGCTGTATCGCAATGCTGATGCGTTGTGCGAGGAAGTCGTTTCGTGAAATCGTGAACAATTTGCGTACGCTGTATAGAAAAGCAAAATCATAAAAAAAATAGGTATGTCAGCTAATATTAACGAAATCGAAAACGAAACGAAGTCCCTGTGCTACACGCACCGGAGGTTCCTTATAAAATTTAATTAGACACTTACCGTTAAATATGAATGAAAATTCACAACGCTATCTATCGGTAAATCGAGACAATAATGTGCTTGAATTATAAAGTATGTGATAGGGATTTTCGAGGATAATTCATTATCCAATATTCTTCCACGATTTTATAGATATTTCGAGTTTACCTATAACTATTAAATTGGTCTAGGTGATGGAGATAAAAAAAAAATACTTGTGACTATTTTGTGTTAAGCTTTCAATGATTTGGGTTATTTAAAACTATCTCAAATTTCAAATAGATAGCTTTTAGTGGCTGTAACTTTATACAATTATGTGACAGACAGACGAACCCAGTAGCGCCATAATAATACCCTTTGTACATTTATTGTACAGAACCCTAAAAAGAGTAAAGTATTAAAATGAAAGGCTTTTATCGCATCTAACGTGTTGGATAGGAATAAAAAAATATGTATAGGTACATATAGGTAGTGGGCTTAGTATTCCATACTGAAAACTTCTTACCACTAAAATAACTATTTTCAACATTAATCGGTCCAGGCGTTTATGTCTTACTACAGAACTGTACTTCAGTGAGCATGGCCCGACATGCTCCTGGCCGGTTGTAGCGACATGATAGAAGGTATTTCGAGGGATTGACGAGTGTCATTGAAGTTACCTTATCCCGCAAATATTTCGCTAAACGGTTCCTAATGACTTTGAGCGTCCCATTTCCTCCGACTGACAAGTCAAAGGCGAGAGAAGCGCCTGTAATACAAAGTAACCCAAACTTGTGTGATGTTAAGTGATAAGTGAACTACGCGAATTTGTTAACTCCGAAATATGGTACTATTAGATAATTATGTTGCGTTGATAAAAATAATACGCTCAGTAGTGGCGCTCATGATGATCATTAGTTGAAATGTAATGTTTGGCTTTGTTTGATATTTCCTTCATGTAAAATATAATTTGACACTAGTACAGTCACGTGTAAAAATATATGTGGGTAAAATTCTTTTCGTTGTCTTGTTTCATACCACTTTGTCACGCTTTTAGTTGCTATCTCGACTCAGTATTAAAAAAAAACCGGTGCACTTGTATTTCTTTTTCACGCTAAATTTTAATCCATATTTCGCCAGAAATTTAAAACAAAACATCATCTCATACAAGAATCACCGCTGCGTCACGTTTCTTAGGGACACAAATTAAGACAACGAAAAGAATGTTTACCCATTTACATTACGGAACGTATGTCCAAATGGTACAAGGATCAAAATCGATAATATATTTTTGTAGCCGACCGTACTTTAATCTGATCTTTAAGTATTTATAACGATCGGATTTTATAAATACACATATGATTCCGATTGAGGCCGGTCACACATTGCATGCATTCAAATTTAAACGGATATTTGACTCAATGGCTCAAGTGCACTTTGCTTGACTAAATACGGACATTGATACCTGAATTGATTTTGTGCATTGTACGTTGAAAACGTGTATCCCATCAAGCTGGCTAGTGTATTTTAGTGGAAATAAACAAGAGGAATGAGTCTAACCAACCAAATTATGTTGTCAAATATTTCCTTGCGGTATCACTAATTGTCTATAATCCAAAATAAACACACATCATCATCAGCCTATCTCAGTCCACTGCTGGACTTAGACCTCTCTTATTAACTATGCGTATAGACGCATTAGGAAGTAAATGCCCATAATCGCCACGATTATCCAAAATCGGATTGGCGGTCGCAGTAATGTATCCACTACAATGATGCTGCTGCATATGATCAATTCTCAATCAAATAATGGTAAGTGACACTTCAATCCCTTAGTCGGCTTAGGGAAGAGTTGGGGTGGTGACAAAATGTATTCTTATTGCCGTCACCACACGGCCCCCAAAAAAAATGCTGTTAATAATTTTGATACTTTCAGTTTTACTTCCCACATGTTCTCAGAAATTTCATTAAGTGATGAATTTAATAAAATCTGTATTTATTAACCCGGGCAAGTATACAAAGAGAAGTATAAATTATGTATACCTACTTAACTTAATTTATATTATTAAGAATGCATTTTATGTCTCGCTTTGTTATAAATGTTATACTCGTAATTATAATCGTTTATTGCGAGTAGGCAATACTAACCTAGCTAATGGTCTAGTGTCCATAGTGATATTTGACTATATATCAAGTCATCAATTGTCAACGTGTCGGGTTTCAGAAGTCACCCAGTAATTGACACGCCGATGTAGTCAATTAGTAGATAGTCCTGATTTAGAGCCGTACACTTGACGGGGTGACTCTCACACCAATACGAAGCGTAAATAATCAGTGATTACATTGTTTAGTTGTACTGTAACGATAAAAATATATAAAATAAATATAATAATAACCGGATTACGTGATTAATATTTCGGATTACGTGACAGTCACAACCAATATGAACTGAACTGATACTATGACAAAGTACGAAATGCTATATAAATGAATTTCCTTGACTGTACAATATACAGGGTGGTCCAAACCTTGACGTCAAAAAATTTTTTTTAGGTTCCCTACGTCATGGGCTACCAGAATATACCCCATGTATGTTAGCCGATTTTTTGTAGTTTTCGAGTTATGAATATTTGAAAAAAAATTTTTTTAGTATTTTTGGAATGAAGAAATTTATTGATAAAAAAAACCGGCCAAGTGCGAGTCGGACTCGCGCGCGAAGGGTTCCGTACCATTATCAATTTATTATTAAAAAATACAGTTAAATCAACGTACCTCAAAAACTATAGGAGATAATTTAATCAAACCAAAAATCGTTGATAGAGTTTATTAATGTGCATAACATATATTTTTTTTAGAATTTTATATCGCGTAGTTTAAAAAATAGAGGGGGGGGGGGGACACATTTTTCAGACTTTGAGAGCTGATATCTCGAAAACGATTTGCTTAAATAAAAATGAGATGTATAAACCTTCATATCATTTTCAAAGACCTTTCTATTAATACCCCACACGCTTATATACAACTAAAAAATTTTTTTTATCCCTTGGTTACATGTATGGAGGGCCCCCACCCCAATGGTTTTTTTACAATTTAGTATCGTAATCATGTAGCGGTTCATACAACACATATCCTTACCAAAGTTCGTTACTGTAGCATTAATAGTTTCCGAGTAAATCGGCTGTGACAGACGGACAGACGGACAGACGGACATGACGAATCTATAAGGGTTCCGTTTTTGCCATTTTGGCTACGGAACCCTAAAAACTGTTGGGTTTTTTTTTATATTTTCTTTTTGTAAGAGTATTACTGCAAATAAAGCATTTACTGACAAAAAAATTAGCTTCCTCACTTTGATACAAGTAGGATAAAAAATACCAAATTCAAAATTTTACGTTAATAAATTAAGTAAAAAAAGTTTTAAGTTAAACGGTTTTTATTGCACCAAAAACTAGAAAATAAAAATTAGTTGTAACTAACCGTAGATGCTACTTTTTGTAGATTAGTCACGTGAAACTATTATCACTGTAGTTTTCCCAAGTCGGATGCTGAAAGCCACGTTTAGCCTCTATGTCAGTGGATTAAGCGTATCCTAATCGGAAACTTTTACCAAACTGAAATAAAAACGTTTTTACTTAATTTATTTTCAAGTTTTTAGTGCAACTTATTCTAGATCAAAGGATGTTGTTTGTAATATGCAATACAATCAGGGATGCCTAGCGTTTAACTCTCGCGCTTTAATCACGACACAAACATGTGTAACAAACGTAATGGACAATATTTTATGTGTAACGAGAGGGGAATCGCTGCTGAATAGATATTTTTTTGAAATCCGACACTAAAAAATTGTCAGCTTGAATGCCCGAAGTGTCTCAAATGGACGTGTTATTCATACAATACCTTAGATAGCGAGATCTGACAATAAGGAATATATCAATCAATTTGGTTTATTGAGAAAATCAAGTTTAAAGCGAGGCCCGACGGGTCGCCCTACGCTATGCGATCCACTCACGCTGTCACCCTATCAGCTGAAGGGCCGCAGGTCCGACGGCTCACTCTACGCGATCCACTCACGCTGTCACTCTATCAGCTGGAGGGCCGCAGGCCCGACGGCTCGCCCTACGCGGTCCACTCAAGCTGTCACTCGATAGAGCTGTCAAGCTGATAAGCTACGCGATCCACTCACGCTGTCAGTTTATCGGCCAGAGGCCCGACGGCTCGCCCTACGCGATCCACTCACGCTGATGTCACTCTATCAGCTGGAGGGCCGAAGGCCCGACGGGTTGCACTACGCGATCCACACTCGCTGTCACTCTATCAGTTGGAGGGCCGCAGGCCCGACGGGTCGCCCTACGCTACGCGATCCACTCACGCTGTCAGCTTATCGGCCAGAGAGCCGCAGGCCCGACGGCTCGCCCTACGCGATCCACTCACATACATACATACATCATCAGCCTATGATAGTCCACTGCTGGACGTAGGCCTCTCCTATTAACTATGCGTATAGACACATTAGGAGGTAAATGCCCATAATCGCCACGCTGGGCAAGCGGATTGGCGATCACAGTAATGTGTCCACTATGATGACGCTGCTGCCCATCATCAATATTTTGTCAAATAATGGTCAGACACTTCAATCCCTTAGTCGACTCTTACGACACCCGAAGGAGGAGTTGGGGTGGTGACAAATGTATTCTTACTGCCGTCACCACACGGCCATCCACTCACGCTGTCACTCTATCAGCTGGAGGGCCGCAGGCCCGACGGCTCGCCCTACGCGGTCCACTCACGCTGTCACTCTATCAGTTGGAGGGCCGCAGGCCCGACAGCTCACCCTACGCGATCCACTCACGCTAATACTCTATCAGCTGGAGGGCCGCAGGCCCAACGGCTCGCCCTACGCGGTCCTCTCACGCTGTCACTCTATCAGCTGAAGGGCCGCAGGCCCGACGGGTCACCTTACGCTACGCAATCCACTCACGCTGTCACTCTATCAGCTGGAGGGCCGCAGGCCCGACGGTTCGCCCTACGCGCTCCACTCACGCTGTCACTCTATCAGCTGGAGGGCCGCAGGCCCGACGGCTCGCCCTACGCGATCCACTCACGCTGTCACTTTATTAGCTGGAGGGCCGCAGGCCCGACGGGTCAGTCGGGTCACCCAACGCTACGCGGTCCACTCACGCTGATGTCACTCTATCAGCTGGAGGGCCGAAGGCTCGACGACTCGCCCTTCGCGATCCACTCAAGCTGTCACTCTATCAGCTGGAGGGCCGAAGGTCCGACGGGTCACCCTACGCTACGCGATCCACTCACGCTGTCACTCTATCAGCTGGAGAGCCGCAGGCCCAACGGCTTGCCCTACGCGGTCCACTCACACTGTCACTCTATCAGCTGGAGGGCCGCAGGCCCGACTGGTCACTCTACGCTACGCGATCCACTCACGCTGTCACTCTATCAGCTGGAGGGCCGCAGGCCCGACGGGTCGCCCTACGCTACGCGATCCATTCACGCTGTCACTCTATCAGCTGGAGGGCCGCAGGCCCGACTGGTCACTCTACGCTACGCGATCCACTCACGCTGTCACTCTATCAGCTGGAGGGCCGCAGGCCCGACGGGTCGCCCTACGCAACGCGCTCCACTCACGCTGTTACTCTATCAGCTGGAGGGCCGCAGGCCCGACGGGTCGCCCTACGCTACGCGATCCACTCACGCCGTCAGTCTATCAGCCGGAGGGCTGCAGGCCCGTGTGTATCTTTTCGTCCAATATTCCGCAGGGTTTGAAGACGAAAGTCTTTGATCAGTGTATGTTGCCAGTGATGACCTACGGTACTAAACCGTGCTCGCTTACAATGGGCCTTATAAGAATGCTCACTGTCACCCAAAGGGCAAAGGAGAGGGCTATGCTAGGAGTCTCTCTGCGATATCCGATTAGAAATGAGACCATACGCAGCAGAACCAAAATAACCGATATAGCTCTTCGAATCGCTAAACTGAAGTGGCAGTGGGCGGGGCTTATCGTGGTAGCGTGGTAGCGTGGGTAGGCCCCCCACAAAGTGGACTCATGACCTGGTGAAGGTCACTGGATGCGGGTGGCACAGGGCCGGTCCTTGTGGCAATCTTTGGGGGGAGGCCTATATTCACCAGTGAACGTCTTTCGGCTGATGTGATGATGATTATGATAATGAAATCCGTATGTTTCTACCAAATGCCTAAAGCAGTACTTCAAAATTTACAGATCACTAAACCTAGCGGTTGTGGCAGGCAGTAACACTGGAGTATCAGATCTGAGGAGTTGGACGTTAGTATTAAATTCGCATGTTTCTACTTAATATCTAAAGAACTTCATTAAAATCAAGAAATCGATAAAAGATAAACCTTGCGGTTATTGTGGGAAGTACTGCAGCATCAGGAGTGAGGAGTTGGAAGTCAAGATCAGGCTGTTAGTATTTGACTATGCCAAACATGCTATACTTTCATTTTCACGTGTCTAACACTCTCGGTTAAGGTAAGCAGTACGTCTGCAGCATCAGGCTTTGAGGGTACAAGGATACAAATATTATAATATTGCATTGTCATGGGGACTTGACACGAGTTCCAAATTTCATTAATTTTGGTGCAGTAGAAGTGGTCGAAAAATCGATCACAAGATTTGAAGCATCGACGACAGTTGATACGCGGTGAAGTTAATAAAAACCGTTTAAAAACGCATCAAAATAGCATTCATGTACGTAAATAAAAAAAATTAAACATATCCCAAGGATTTTTGGTAATCTAAAGACCGCCCTAGACCTTAAACCTTCGTTAAAGCAAAAAATAAGTGATACTTAATGATGAGGATTTTTCAGAATAGTCGGTCAAATAAACTTAAAATAGTTATTTGTTATACAAGGGTGCAAAGTTGTATTTTACCCGCGAGTATGAAATTGAAACACGAGCAAGCGAAAGGATTCTATAGTTGAACCACGAGCGAAGCGAGTGGTTCTAAAATAGAATCCTGAGCGCAGCGAGTGTTTTAACATACGAGAAGTAAAATACATTTGCACCCGTGTGTAACACAAAACTTTTCCCCTCACTATAGCGAGAAAACTCAAAAAAGGTAATTATTTGTTCACATTACAATCATCATCGGGTTAGTGATAATAATTTTCCAAATGCATCATGTATTTAATGCAAGATTTTGTCGCAGTAAACTTACCACGAAAAAGTAAACGCAGCACGATTTTTACACATTCCTGTAGTTGCACACCAACGCCAATGCATTATTAAATCATTCTCATTCATTATTTTTACAAAATTATAACAGAACACCCTGAAAGTTGTTTAGTTTACTATTTTTATGCGTGTTAGAGTCGGTAAATAAAGATTATAACCTATAATATTCTTTGACAATGTTGACGTTGACGTTTTCTGCGTTTTGTGATTGCATCTAGTCATCTTATCATCATTCACTAAAACAATTGTTACTTATGGAATTTTAGGATTTATATGTTAAAATCATCATATTATATAGAGGTTTGTATTTTACACTAAATTCTCAAACAAATTATTTAATTATCATTAATATGGAACAATTTCCATGAGCATTTTACGTTTTGTTATTCCAAAACCATGGTCATTACTTTGCCACACAAGTGAATAATATGCGTTTTTACACGTTCGTATTAAAGGATAAACGAGCACTTTTCGAGCTAGTGAGGGGAAAAAAAACTTCTATTTTTTTTTTAAATAAAGTAAAATTTCGTCTGTTTTGTTGTTCTTATCAATAAAGTAAGACAGAAAATACCACTAAAACTCACTTTGTGTAGTTATTCAAGTAATTTTTTACTACTTTAAAATTTTAAGCTCTTTTAAGTTTATTTGACCGACTACTCCAAAAAATCCTCATCATTAAGTATCACTTTTTTTTGCTTTTACCAACGCTCAAGGTCCAGGGCGGTCTTTAGAATACGAAAATTCCTTGGGACATGTTTTATTTTTTATTTACGTACATTAATGCTATTTTGATGCGATTATAGCGTAAAATTTTGAATTTGGTATTTTATTATCCTACTTGTATCAAAGTGAGGACGCTAATTTTTTTGTCAGTAAATGCTTTATTCGTAGTAATACTTTTACAAAAAGAAACTAGCAAAAAACCCAATACTATTTTTTTTATTAATAAATTTCTTCATTCCAAAATTTCTCAAAAAAAAAATTTCAAAAATTCATAACTCGTAAACTACAAAAAATCGGCTAACATACATGGGGTATATTCTGATAGCTCTTGACGTGAGGAATCTAAAAAAAAATTTTTGACGTCAAAGTTTGGACCACCCTGTATAAGGTCCTAATTTATTAGTTGCAGATATTTTAACACATGATACTTTACATTAAAATAATTAACTTTAAATATAAATTAAGAAATCTTTTCATGTAACTTTGTTGATTTCATTTTCCTAACAAAAAAAACAATTATAATTTCGTCTAAAAAAAATCATGTGTATTATCACATGTCACAATAACACTGTCAGTCATGTCATCAAACGACACAATCCAACGGAAAATAACATGACATTGACAATCATGTATTGAATTTATCGAAGTGAAGTGGCCAGTTCCAGTTAAGTAGTACGTAAAAGAAGTACGAGAATCTGTTCAAAGAGTTTTCATTTAATAATCACATAAACAGGGTGTCTTTACGTAGCAAAATTGTTTTTCCGTTTTCTCCAAAAAAACATGGTAAAAGCTATAATGTTTCACGGTTTAATATACTCCAGAGACCGAGTACTATCAGCTGTAAAAATAACTGCATCTAATAAATTAGGACCTTATATACTTAAAGATAATATTATCAAGAATAATTATGCAACAAAACTAAAGAAACCTTTGTCAACTAGTAAGAATAACAATTTTACGGATTATATCATGTCAGATTTAGGTTATCGTCTTTTCGGCGGATATACCTAAAATTAAGGAGTTCATGTACAAATTATGGGAAAAAAAACAATTGACGGTAGAGTACAACTATGTTCCCCGGTCTACAGCCCTATGTAATTACATGAACATATACGAGTAGTTTCATACAAGCTATAAACTTTTTTTTACAACAGGACCGAATCCGGAAAACTACACTGCGCTCCCAGACTAAGATATATATATAACTCGGAAGCAGCCTAAGCTCAAGTGGGACTGGGCTGGTCACGTCACGTCTGTCAGATGCCAAGTGAGCACATTTAGGTTATCGTCTTTTCGGCGGATATACCTAAAATTAAGGAGTTCATGTACAAATTATGGGAAAAAAAACAATTGACGGTAGAGTACAACTATGTTCCCCGGTCTACAGCCCTATGTAATTACATGAACATATCGAGTAGTTTCATACAAGCTATAAACTTTTTTTTACAACAGGACCGAATCCGGAAAACTACTCTGCGCTCCTAGACTAAGATATATATATATAACTCGGAAGCAGCCTAAGCTCAAGTGGGACTGGGCTGGTCACGTCACGTCTGTCAGATGCCAAGTGAGCTGTGGGCTAGGATAAGATAGCAAGCAACTTACGATGACCTTGGTAAAATTTGACATTAAGTATGCGAAGAGCGGCGAGTGCAGTATGAGTATGTGACATAGATGACTGACTTAATATCTTGGCTTTGATGGTCTCTCCTGAATTTGGTAATTTTAGGAAGCCAACAGAAATCAAGTTTTGTGAGTCGTTTTTGGTACCGTGTGAGAGGCAGACGATGCAGTAACACGACGTCGCATATCAAGGGGATGTAGCGCCTTAGTCATTAGTGTCGTGTCTCGGCTGCTGATGCTGCCCACTGAGCCAGGATGCCTTGCATTATAATTTAAGTTAAGGTGGTCATAGGATGCTATTTCTGTTGACGGGCATGCAATGCAGGGAATAGTTTCCTTACTGAAAATTTTACCTTTACTGAAAAAACTTTGTTATTTTTAATAGTTAATTCTGCTCACAGATATTCTAAAAAATACTTGCCTTGTCTGGGAATCGAACCGAGTCAAATGTGAAAATAAACATCTCCTAGTTTTATGTTGCCAGTCAGAGCATGTCCATTGCACCTACAGAAATAATTATTTGAAAGATACATAAAATAACATCTAATACGAAAGGAACCGGTTAAAATGTCTATAATTAACGATTGTTTCAAGAAAATGTTTGATTTGACCTTTAAAAATAGCTATAAAATCTATGAATGCGGTTTTACTCGCTATAAAAAAAAGGATTTTTTGGAAAAACAATCAATCAACAATTTTTATAGTAGATTACATGCCAAGGCCGTTTAAGTAGGAAATGTATCGGATGACGTGTAATAGTAGGCCGAGGCGAAGCTGAGGCCGACAAACATGTGATCCGAGGCTTTCCCATTTAACGACCTAGGTGTGTATACTATTTATTTTCTGTTCAACGTAGCCGGAGGGCAGAAAAAGTACTTATTCTTCATATCCCGCAGTCTTGGGATACCCAGTGTAACGTAAAAAGAAAATCATACGACGACCTAAATCTGACAATGGCCTGATTACTAAAGAGGCGAGTAATTTATACAGACTGCATGTAATATCATTTTGAACATATAACAGTTCTTTATGCTAAAGTCCCTATATTTTAGATGTGCATCCTCGCGTCGCTTTCATCATCTTACTAATGACTAATGTTTTGTGAGATACCTCATATAAACGGCTGAATAGATCATAAACATAAGAATTTACATTTTCAAGGTCTGCTTTATTCAGTTTTCAACCATAGTTAGTAAGATCTAAGACTGAAATGTCCATTACTGGACCACTCTGTCAGCTAAAATTGCTTCCATCACTCTGCATAAATTGGAATAATTATTAGTGTTTCGTTCAATGATCAAGGATATACTAGGAGAAATTGCGTGAGAAAAACTGTTTTAATTGCGGTGTTCATTGCACGTTATTTTTTACAATAAATAAAACCTGATCCATTGTTTCTACAATAATCGTGTTGTAATAAAAGTTACCTAGTTGATAAGTCCGGTGACGCAAAGAAATAGCTTACGTTGTTATCTCCGAATGCCGTTGTTAATAACAATTATAAATAAATAAAAATAAATAAATATCTTGGGACATCCTACACAAATAAACCTAGTCCGGTAAGCTCAATTAACGCTTGTGATGTGGGTACCAGGCGACGATATATATAATATATACTAGATAGATACATATAGATACTTAAATACATATACAGCCATGACCAAGGAACAAATATTTGTGATAAATAAATACACAAATAATGCCCTCGCCGGGATTCGAACCCGGAACCTCCAGCTTCGTAGGCAAGGTAACTACCGACTAGGCTACGGAGGTTGACAAATTATGGACTTCCTTGTATACACAGGGTGTTACCAAGGGTTGTCGTACTCGTATAAATATGCCGATTTCATAATAATAGCTAAGTAATCTACTTTAGTTAAGTTAGTTAGACCCAAAATAGGTACGCCCTTTCAGCTCCCCAAATCTGATGCTGTACGGATGTTTTTTTTATTATTTTATTTAAAAGACACACTAAACAGGTAACATTCATATTCGTGTAAATACTGTTCAAACACAATCATTGTATTGTTTTATGAATAAATAAACTATTCACTAACTATGAATATGAACTATGAACATCACAATAACAATAGGTTTTACATTAAAATGTCATCCAAAATAAGCATGCACAGCAAGATTTACTACAAAAAAATATGAGTAAAAACTATTCTAAAACTATACTTAAGTGCAAAATTGTAATTAATAATTTCGGTAAAAATGTCAAGCAAAAACTAAAATTAAAATTAAACACTAAAATTGTCTTAAGGTAGAGGGTGCATACCGCCCAATGGGAAATCACTTACTCAATCGAACTGTGGTATACCGGCTGATAAAACGCAGAAACTGGAAGAGCCAATACACTCGTGGAGGAGGCCATGCGCACTGATCATGGAACTAGAAGGGTCGTGGCTGGACCAAATTAAAGACGGTTGCCTTGCAAACGGAGCTACCTTTCAATAAAATTATGCATGAGATTCCCTTTTTATTGTTCCGTAGTAAACTAGTAACCTGAAGTTTCGCCATGTCCGCCTGTCTGTCTGTCCGTCTTGTCCTTCATTTATTGGCATGATTGTTTATTCAACTGTCCGATCTGTTATCAAAAAAAAATACAATTATACCCTTTATTTTGAACCGTTTACAAATTTTATGGAGGATACAAGATATAAGTACCTAATTATTAATTGTTTGTTTGCAATGAAGGTTTAGTTCATTGTTATGCGAAACTTTTTTAATTATGCGAAATAATAACAAACGTATTGATAACCATTTAAAATAATAGTAACAAAATGGGAAATTTAAATATTTTACGATCTGTTTTAATTGTGTACAAAGTTTTTGAGAACTGCTTATCAACTGGTGTTCTAGCGCGCTGAACTCTCAGTTTCAACAGAAAATTGATAAGTTAAACTCCTTATTTCAGCAATTAGACGGTGTTGTTTTTATGTAAAGCGCGAGAGTTGACTGAGAGGCTTCGTTCCAGGATAAGTCGTAGCCGATAGCCGAACGCGACGCACGTCGTGATTTTTTAAATTAATAAAACCAAATATAACCTCATGTCATAAAGTATTTTTAAAATAATAAAATACTTAAAACAAAATGATATTTAAAAGTATAATGCTACTTTTTGTTTTCGGTGAGTTTTCAGTTTTTATTCATAGTTACAACCTAGTGTGGATAGTGTTTCATGTGATAGAAGGCATCTAAAATTATGGGTAGGTACTATAAGTACTTCAAGCACTTAATTATTAGAAAAAAATATAACAGACTCAAGGAGACTCAGAGAAAATGGTGTTGCTTTTTTACCGACAGTAACTTTGTCGATTTATCTCACCATGGTTGTGTTAAGTACATTTGATATCCTACGGATATGTTAATTTTATAAAGAGAAGTTGTTAAATAATTTCTTACTTAATTAAAATAAAACAATCAGACAATCAATTATTTTGCTATAAACAAATATACAAAAAAACCTATAATCTCAAAACTCCATGACAAATCGGTAAAACGTAATGCTTTCTCTGCAGAAAAGGACCACTCTGATACAGTGTATTCCGAAAAAGTGAAAAAATGCTCAAGAATATTCGTTTTCAACATTAAAACAATATTTACTACTTACCTATTCCAAACACATTTTATTTACCGAAAATCAACAAAATACCTACCTATCGTAATTGCCAATAAAAATAGTGGTGTTGGTAAGTATACTGGTAGTATGGCATTATTTAGTAATTTTTTGTAGTATTTTATGCAACCCTTGTTTAAGAGAGCTTAAACAAGGTGAGTGGCGTGGGTAACAATTTTCGGCTTCGCCTCAAATTGTTACTAAAATGCGTCAAATTTAAAAAATAAAGCTCCTCTATGGTTTACGATTCATCAGAAATGACATTTAAAATTAGGTTGGCAGCCATGTATTTCATTACGTCTTGTATACACGAGGTATCTTAAAATCCAAAAACGCACTGCGTGTATGCCCGAATGCGTTTATAGGGAATAGACAATATAGACTTATCTTGACATCTGTAAGGTAGGGGCTTATAGGTGTGTTCACGACTCTGTAAATGACAGATAAAAGTAAGGGAGTAGAAAAAATTATTGAACGAATCGGATAATAAATTATAGAAATTCGCTGCGGCTGAAAATGCCGTATTTTTAAAACGGAATAAATATTTAAATGGCTTCGGCAAATAACACGATTTTGTACCGTTTGGCGTATAAACTTTATATTCTTGGGGCTCTAGGGCACGCAAATTGTTTGCGAAAATCGCGAAACATTATTTGATGTAAATAAACACGAAAGAGCTGGTGATTTCCTCACACAGCGTGTCAGCATTGCTATACAGCGAGGAAACGCCGGAAGGTACAATGACAAGGGCTAATTTTATATATAGGTTAGGCTAGTTAGATTTAAATTAATGAGAAAATTATAACCTGTTTTACGTGTTATAACCAATAGTACATTGTGAATCTAGGGAGGTAAGTACGATATTACTAACGAGAGTTAGTATGTCTCTCATTGACCGTGATGCATACAATGTTTTTCATCACACTTGTGGACAAAAAATTAGTGAGAGTGAAATTCCCTACGGAATATTACACCCGCGATGCATGTAAGCAATGGGACGCTTAAAATTAGTACATTACTAAAGGCTAAATAGATATATCTGGCCGAAGCTCGAAGGAACTGAGGCCAGATAGAGATACGCGGCCTGGAACCTTGTTTCTCGCCGAGATTTGTATAGTGTTTTTCTCAAACTTGCAATGAAATAAAAAATCGAAAAACTTTCACAGTAACAAACAAATAAGTCAAAGAACGAAACGAATCTACAAAATAATATAAAAAACAACTTATACGTAATTTTTTTTTAAACTATTTGAGATAATCTTTTACCCGGTGACATTGACATTAGTTCTTTGTTTGTTACGGCGAAATGCCAAGATGTTCTGTCATTTTACAAGTTACTTCCGGTATTTAACTTTAAAGCAGGTTCCTTCCATAGTTATGAAATGCCAATGCCTTTACATATCAAGTTCAATCATTAAACCAGCGAGGTGGTACTACCGGGCCTATTTCTCGTAACTATTAGTTTACAAGTATATTAGTTATTAGTTACCAGTGAAAATTTTACAAGTCCTAATATTTACTGTTTCTCGAAAATAATTATTAGACTGGTACATACCCCGTTATCAGTGTTGCAGATTCATTGAAAACGCTAGGGTTGGCACTTTACATGTTAATTTTAGTATACCTACGTACCTATATAATATGACATGGTATTTGAAGTTGTTAACAAAACAAAACCTCATTTCATTTAAGCATTTTAGATAATAGTTTCTTTTAAATAAAATGTTCGGGTTTTTCTGTTACAGATAAAAATAAGATACATTTGTGCCAATGCACCATAAATTTTAAAGTAAGATGTCTTCGATTCTTACTAAAACATGTTGACATATACAATTATGACGATTGTTGGGATGAAGTCGTTAAAGTGTTTAGAAAATATACAATAGAATGTGAAAATGAATGGACAAGTAGGAAAACCAGCTGCCCATGCAATAGCCAAACATCAAAATTAAGAAAAATGCTAATGAAAATATCATCTCAAAAAATGGATTCTTTTGTGACAACCCTATGACTCAGTTTCAATGAATCTGCAAAATTGATAACGGGGTATGCTGGTAACTAATATTGGTAAACTAAAAATAGTACATTGTGCATCAAGGGAGGTAAGTACGGAATTACTAACGAGAGTGTTAGAAGCCCGACGCCGTTAGGCGGAAGGCTTTTGTGACTCGAGTTAGTACTCCGCTTACCTACCGTGATACATACAATGTTTTTCATCACACTTGCCGACAAAAAAATAAGTTTTAAGACATAATATTATTAAATGACGTACTGATATTTCTATTACTCCCTAGGGAATATCACTTTTCTATTACTCCCGCTAGGCGCCAAGCATTGGCGCGCTTAGACAGCAAGTGTGATGAAAAAAATATTAGTCCAGCTTGGCTGATTGGAGTATTACCCGTTCCTTATTACATATTAAAAAATTTTACATTGGTGGTAAAAAGCAAATTGTTTGTTTAGTTAAAATAAAATATTTAAATTTATTACGAATGGATATGAAGTTGATGGTTTTGACAGTGAACGCACATAAACCATGGAAACATTCTATCCGTGCAATTATGACCCAACGCAAACTACTCTTGAGTGGGCGTGGGCGTTCCTAAAAAACTACTCCTGGAGCTGTTTCAGTTTGGCCGAGTTGACAGTACTTGGCGGACGTCTGAATGCGTTTCTATAAATAACGGTAAAAACTAATTAAAAAGGCTTTCATGTGCTGAAGGCAGGTGTAAAAACAGTTATAGTAATTCTAAGGATAGGGGAATAACTTTTCACGTGTTAGTAAACAGATAACTTCGGTAATTTTGAATATAAATATAATAATATTTAAGACATTTTTCTATACTACCGTTCTAAACTAAAACGTCGTAAGTTCATACAATTTTACAATAGCATATGACGTTTTAAAATAGTAGGATACTATAGGGATGTCGCTATGCCCAATGAAGCAATTTTTTTAATTAACTGATATTTGATTTCAATATATTACATTTTAATAAATTCCTTTTTCTTTTCATGGGATTGAACTACCTATTATGTACCTATGCAAAAGTAGGTACGTAGTTGTCAAATTTATAATTAAATTTAATATTTCCATTTTACATCGCCTTTTATTTTTTTCCATTCAGATTACCGCAAGATGCTGTTCGTAGAGACAAATGGGTAAAAGGTGTCCGATTAGAGAGACGAGAAAATTATTGGATGCCTAGCAAAAGTCTATAATTTGTTCTCTTCATTTCAAAGATGAAGACTTTTACTTGTATAAAAAGGGGTTTACGCAGCTTAATAAGACCGCCATACTGATTTGTACTGTAACCGATTTGTACTCATCAGTTGACTGTTGCCATATAAAAACGTTTATTTTTTTACTTTTAAAAATGCTTCAGTTTCTGGTTTACCTTTAGTAATTTAATTAGTTTTGAATTTTTCATTTTCCTAAACTAAACTAACGCTTGACCACATTGTTCAATTTGGCAATCGTCCCATATCTGCTATTAAGAAATTACCTTTACAATAAATCCTTTATTATTCTTATTACTCAGCAACGTCGTATTCATTAATTATACACAGATTTTTTTATATTTGATCCGCCTACAATTTCCTCTTCTTTGCCGCAAGGTGATGACTGGTAGAGTATACCTCATGGCATTAAGTCCTCCTGTTGTACTGTAAGTTTTACTTTTGGACAATAAAGTTTAAATAAATAAATAAATATTTCCTTACATTGTGTTAGTCTGTTTTATATCATTACTACATTTTAAGACTGGGTATATTTTGTATATGATTATTTATACTGCAAAAATATATATTAATTATTTTTATAGTGAATTACTTGACTGGCTCTTTAATTTACGGCATAAACCTATCCATGTCACAATATTTTTAAATACCCGCAAAAGTCTAGGTTGCCAGTTATGAGTAGCAATCACTGCATGAAGGTTATTAGCGAACTCTGCTTGCTGATTGGTATTTGTTGACGTTATATGCATTTCGCTTATACTTAACTATTCATATTAGTGCAATAGAGATGACTATAATTTAGTTCTCTCTATTTTTCATTCGAGTCTGTAAACGTATCGCCTTATTTCAATGTGGGTGTATTTGTGTTTGTGTGCTAATAGTCCCGATAATTTGAATGGTAATGTTCTCAAGGGCGGTTTCCATGTTTATTTGCGTTCACTGGGTTTTGAGGAATATATTGGAAGCCAGAGATATTTTATTTGGAAGCTTTTCCGATACGTTAACCTAAATAGATAAACGTAAAAATGGGAGAAATTAACAATTTTAATTATTTCTCATCCGAATCCGTCCACATTTTATAATTTTCCTTAGTTAACAGTGATAAGTAACACGCTAATAGTTAGGACTAATATTTTTTACCAAGCTTCGGCGACTAATAGCTTTATGAGTGTATTTTACAAGTGTAGTTATTTTTCTTTTTATTCGAGAAACCAAAACCAAATTACGTCTAATAATATTAGCTAATATTTATTGGTTGGTAACTAATAACTAATATTTTATTAGAGTGGGTTCGAGAAACTCGGTCGGAGAAACGGGTATGCTCTTGTGTGTATAATATAGGGTGTCCCAAAAATAACGCAAGATTTAATTGTAATGAAAAAGTATACTTTTTTCGACCAATTCCATTTTTTTTCCTAACACACAAAGTACACAGAATAGGATTAAAAATTATAATTGCAAATTGCCCAGCAGTCCTGGTCTCCTTGACGAAAAACGGTTTTGACCCCATTTTCTGACAGAATCCTAAATATTGCGATTTAACTTAATTGTTTATTTTTTATGGGGTTATTTATAGTCAAAGATCTATGTAAGCAAGCTCTCGATCGCCCATGGTTTGAATGAGGGAATTTCACACTGCAGCGACGAAATTCACCAAATTCATAGAAAATTTGATAGAAAAAATTAACAAAGGAGTGCTATGTTACAGCAAAGCCTTCGAAGTAATTTCTCAGCATGCTTTACCATACTAAACCCTATTCATTGTACTTTATAATTAAATCAAGAAATAATAAAGTCAAACCAGAAATAAGTATTTATCATCGATTTCGAGGTTCGATTTTGGGACATCCTATACAATAGTGTTAAATATTTTTTTATAGTCACACCTGTAATTTTTTTATACGCGAAATCGCGCTAGGGGGAACCCAAAAAACCGATCACTGCAAATGAGGTACGAGAAATAGGCCCGTTTAATTTGACTTACGTCATGCCAACATTTTATTGCAAGTTTGAGAAAAATTATTTAATAGTCTATAGAAGTAGTTTGCTAATCGTACTTAGTATGCATTTATTATATCGTATTTTAAAGAGAAAAAAAATGCATGGTCTTTAAAATACTGTGGACCATAAAAATATTGTGAATAATAGAATTGCTGATTTAGAACGCTCGAATAAACATAAGGGAGTCAATCTTTTAGAGTTTATCGGTTTAGGTACATACTTCCATACCAGCATCCAATTCATCTATCATTTTCACTCAGAATTACAATATCCTTATACTATACAATCTGTATTTTAAATATTACCTACCTCAAACTATAAGTTAGTTTTAAGTTTTAACCACTAAAGGGTAATGATTTTTTTGTAAATTCATCAAGCAGCAATGTAAAGCGAACACTAATTTGACAAATAATTATTCGGATAGTTATTAACAATTGACATATAGGTAAAATGCTTAATTATTTTATATGAAAATGTTAGATGTAGTAACGAATTACTTCAGCCATTTGAGGTAGCATTGAAAATACACGCCGTATAACACACTACAGAATTGCTCATAGACTTCCAGTAAACTTTGCAGGAACTAAAAAAATAATAATAAGTATAATATTGAAAATTTTATATTAATAAAAGATTATGTTAGGAAAATTCTTAAGCAAAATTTGATTTCCTCATTCACATAAAACTGTTAAAATTTGAAATTTGTTCGGGACGGCTATTTTTGTAATAATAGGTACACGTTACCAATGCTACCCGTGACTACAGTATTTTGATCATGCATTAACTTGTGATTATTATCAATTTATTAAATTACTGTTATGCCATGACATTCTGCGTCGTTTCTTGAAAGGTAATCAAAATAGTCAATTATCTCGCAATTCACATGGTATTTTCAGGAAAAATGGACATAAATAATTTAAAAAAACACTGATTAAACTACATTAAAGCCACGCCATCCTGAGTAATCATCAAGGCTGAGCAATTCTTTTATATTTATAATTTTTATTCTACTTATAATACCTTTGACGGATACTTAGACAAGGTAAATTACTCAATCGCGCATGCATTGTTCTGATGCTTGCAAAAGTGCGTACCCGGTTTATAGATGCTTTTTATGAATTGGGTATGCAATTTTTCAACCAACTTTATAAGATTTTACAATACATAGCCGGCTACTACGGCTTACGGCTCTAGGGCGGCAACGTCGCACCATGTATGTACAATCAAATACAAAAAAACTGAATCGGAAAAATCTGCTTATAAAATATGGTACAAAAATAGTTATTATAACACCGGAACAAGGTGTACGGGGATATATTTTATTATAATTTGCTATTGATGTACTTCTATTTTTGTGATCGACTTTTAAGTATAGGTACTAATAATTTTACAAATTGTTACACAATGGCAGAAACGTGTTGTAACTTCCTGATGCTGAAAATACTCAAAAATACGAAATTTTTATTTGACATGTGATCAGAAAAGCTAGCCAAGATACCACTTGTCACGATTACCAGGTACTCCAGGTAGGAAACTTGATCTTACAAACTGTGAACGCCGGAAGGTGCAACCCACTCTTATTTTATTGTGGGACCACGGGATTGATTCGAAGAGTTACATTTCAATTCAATTCAATTCAATTTATTCGTTGTAAAGTCATGTACATTTCTTAAGATGATACATATAAAAGTAAGTCAGACCATGACACCCTGTAAGGGTATACAATATTTCTTAAAACTAAGTATTACAAAAAATTACAATTCTATTTTGTGTACATTGCAACTTTTTTTTCAGGCAATAGTCTTGCTGAAGAGCCAGTATTAGAAATCCCTAATGTCGACCACATATTTGATACATTGTCAAAACAAGAATGGGATGCCGATGAAGTGCACTGTCGGGGTAGAATACTTAACATTTTGGAAAATGTGAAGAACTCTACATTATGGGCCACATGGGGTAAGTACAGGGCGTTGATTTTGTGAATTAACCAATTCGCAGGGTTTTTCTCATAATTATGCGATCAGTAGGCTCAAATTGGTGCGACAATATATCGCCGCGAGATACTTTCCATCTTTTACTAACTATGTTAATAAAAGAGGGACGGATAGTCTATGTCGCGGAGAGTTACTGTCGCTTTAATCATGTGCTAATATTACTGGGGCATTACGAATTACCACGAGCGTACATTTTTACATCTTGATTTGCCTAGAAAATTAGTTTTCCCCCCTATACACTTATATTGTAAGTACATTACAAGTTGTGTTATGTTTAGCGATTTCATACTCCTTGGCAAAATTTATAAAAAAATTACTAGGTAAGATAGACATTAAATTCCCGGTATAATTCGAAAATAATACTTAATTGTATTTAAGACGGAAAATAAACGGGTTATTATCTGGGTCAAAATTCTTTTAATTGTCTTATTTTGGGTCCCTAAAAAACGTGTGCGAGTTGTGATTTTTGTGATGTAGATGTAGATGATATTTTATTTTCAATGTATCATGTATGGATTAAAATATATAGGTAGTGAAAAAGAAATACAACTGCACTGGTTTTTCTTAATACTGAGTCGAAACAGCAACTGAAAGCGTGACTGAATCGTATGAAACAAGACAACGAAAATAATTTTTGTTCCATCTGCACCTGAATGTTACTTGCCACTAAAAACCGCCTTTGTCCCTAGTAGCTCACTTTCTTACTTGAGAAACCCGTTCTTAATTTATTTAGATAGGTATTAACCAAATTATTTATTTTACCAAAAATTACCTAAACTCCATTTTTATATTTCTCCTGCAGAATAGTGTAATCTAATAGAAGCCCGACGCCGCACCGCTGTAGCAGACAGCTTTTGTGACTCGAGACTCTAAAATGCATTTAAGGTGGAAGTACAAGTACCCGACGCTGTACCAATACTCATTTAAACCGTGATTAATGTATGTGCCTTTAATGCTTCATATCCCAGCTTTAATATAATTAGCTTAATATCTTAATTATTTGCACAATTTTAAGACAAGCTGAGCCTATTAGGACTGAGTGTTAATATTTTCAATGTCCCAATATGTGACATTGAAACTTGTACTGAGGTGCCATCTATTGGGACTGCCAGCAAAAGCACTTCACACTCATACAATGGAGTTGATTAAGAAAATTTGCAATTGAAATTTTGATATTGTTAACCTTTTACATAAATACTATTTAGCAAAACTAACAAACTCCTCTCCGAAAACAAATGACAATACTTTTATACAGAGCAAAATATCATGGTTCAAATAAATATTCTCTGTTAATATGTTGCGCACTGGTACTTCCACCTTAGTTACACAATTTGGAGTCTCGTAATGTTTCTCTTACTTGTTAAGAAATCACTACATTCTTATTATAGAAGTTAATTTAGTTACACAGTAATCTGAATAAACTAAAATAGTATACGAAATACAGATAAGAATATAATGCTTGAGTGTTGCAATATGAACTCAAAATAAAAGTATGTACATATGTGTACTTACGTAGAAAAATAATGCGAATTAAAAAAAAAAACAGTCAAGAAATTCAATCAGAACACAAAAGTGTTTGACTAATGATAAATAAAATGTACTTACTACAGTCTAAAGTTTCATATAAAACTACTGTCTAAATGTTAATACTAGGTAAAACACCAATACCTCAAACAAATAATTAAAATATACAACGTAGTTGTAGATTTAATTGTAGATTCGTTATTTGTTTATTACATACTGCGAAATTGACTTCTGTTTTTTATTCCGTTGCAACTTTGAAAAAAAAAACCACTACACATATATGTAGGTACTTGCCTCCAGGCGAGGCGAGGCTTTGTATCTATCCCGCATAGGTACGTAATGTAACGTATACCTACGCAGCCTGGGAAATTTAGTTTCCCAGCGTCTGCAATAATATACTATTTCGATGTCATCCATTCGCATCTTAGCGTGATTTATCGCGTTTTTCACTTCACTTTCCTGGCTTTTGGATTGCTAAATAGAGTTGTATAATGTAACTCTATTGTAATCAATTTAATAACCTTGTTAATTATAATTTATTACGAGGTAATCCAGTATTGAATTACGTAACATCGAGTTAATTATTTCCGCTTACCGTTGAATGTAATGCCTGATAGGAATGAGTTTCGTCCATAGATAAAATTAACAAAGCCAGTAAATAGGGTTGCTAGTACCTACCGGCCCAGATCATGTCGGGCCATGCTCAATATCCCTATATTCCATATTTATTCGAATATGGCCGGGCCAATTACTCGAACTCTATGTTCGAAATAGTTTTACTTTATAGTACTGTATAATCCTATTATTCATGATTTTGGACCCACGTACCAAATGTTTTTTTATATTCGCCGAAAATATAGACTTTAGAAAAAAACTTTCTTTTAAGACCCTTATTATTTTGAAGAGACCTATTCAATGATACCCCACACTATACAATAGGATTACAGCAAATAAAAAATGATCCCCGCTTCACCAGTTGGGGAGAAAACCGATTTTTTTTTATCCTACCACTTTGTCACGGAACGCGTTATATTCTTTGAAAACATCTCATCTGCAATATTAATAAGTACCGCCACTTGATGTACATTATACGAATAATTATTTCTGCGTCGAAAGATTATATTAATTGACCTCAATTAAGTAGTTATTTATTTATACCATTCTCATATATTTCTTGTCTTTCTATTTTTTTAATTGTGTTATTATTTATAATAAATAATATTATTATTTTCGACATTCGTAATAGACACAGTACTGCGATTGCCAACCCGTTTGCCCAGCGTGGCGATTATGGTCATTGTCTCCTAATGCGTCTATCCATACGTAAAAGTTTTAGGAGAGGTTTATGTAATAGTTGATGTGATGTGATTATTTTTGTCGTTATAGTATGGAACTCCATAAATGAGTCGCCAACGGGCATTTTCTTCGGCGCCCGCTACCACCTGGGCAATTACGACCAGTGCCTCCGCCCGCCCTGGCTCGCGACGCACCCTGAGCTACGAACACAGTACTGTCTTGCTGAAATTGAGATGGACAAGAATGGTGTCAAGAAGATGGAAGATATTTCTGATCCATATGTTAGAGCTGAGGATTATTACATAACTGTAAGTCAAATATTACATCCGTACGCATAAGTAATAGGAGAAACCTATATACAATTGTCCAGCAGTGGACTGTCATTTTATTTAGGCTGATGATGTGAAGTGAAGCAAGACATTGAATTGTATCAGTACAGATGGCTATGCACTAGTGTGAGAAGTGATTAATTTCTTGTCAGTCTTCGATCGTGTTTTAATTTTGCCATTAGTTTCGAACTTCATATTTTCGCAATTGTATCGTAACATACTTTTTCAACACATTTGTTCGTAACGTCGGTATTATTGAACCGCTTTTTGGCTCATAATGCAAGATATTAAAGACGCGTCGTTTCATTACGTTATCGTCCTTGTGCGGTAATATGTAATAACATAATCCGACCAAGTATGTTTGCAAACAATTATTGATAGGTGAAGCACTCGAATTTAATCTGTTTGGGTATGTTTTTTTTAAGCCGACCAAATGATTATTGCAAAATAATGTAAATCTCCGTAAATATATAAATAAAATACTAAATCAGTCCAATTAATAAAAAAATAAATTAAATTTCAAGTTACCGTAATTTTATTTTGTAATAATCGTTAATGACTTGCAGATTTTTTTGTCATGTTGGCTGTACGTATACTGTTATAAATATTACACCATATTGGATATTTCAGAGTAAAACACCCTTCGGCCGTATATTCTCGTACATGGCACAAGGGGTGTGCCTCCCCGCGGGGTGTCCACACAAGTCTGTAGAGAAGTTCGTGAGGGCGCTACTGAGCACGGGGTACCTGCGCGCGGGCAAGGAGGCTGCCGTCTCCGTACACCACTGCGAGGAAGCTGGGGCCCTAGTACAGTATTCTAGTGGATATTACCTCTTCATGTGAGTTTGATGGCTGAATTTTGTACATTCAAATGTATTGAACAAAGAACAGGTACACATTCCATTTATGCACGAGTCGTATGTATATACACACACAAGGAAAAGACAACTTAAGGTATCGGAGATTTACATAGACCTTAGGGCAATAATCTTTATTAAATAAATTAAACAATTCCACAAATTAAATTTCGCAAGGCAGCCCATTAAATTAGGTTGTCTAATTAACTTAGGTACTTCGAGTACAAAAAGCACATGAGGTACAGTATTTATGCACGTATTTATTTATTACCCCCGGGTGGCACAAGTCTGTGGAGAAGTAAAAGTGCAAACATTCATGCACGTATTTATTTATTACATGATACTTAATGACTTAAACTTTTACTATAATCCATATTATAATGTCAAACGGAACTTAGTCACTTGCAACTATGGGTGTAAAGAACGGTATCTAAACTCGGAAACTAGTTTCAACTTGAAAGCCTCAGTAAAAAACAAGTGAAATTTTATTTTCATCAGGGTACTTAATATCGATGACTAGCTTCGTCTAGATACCTACAGTTAGAACAACAATAAATCAATGGACCGATTATCACAATACTAAGTACTGGAGTAGAAAGATGCTATTACTTATAGTTATCCAGCATCTTAATTTCACATTTCTTCCAGGTACACTGTAGCAGCATTGCTGTTCATAGCTGTAGCTTCGACATACTACATAAGCGAGTGTCCTGTCACCGCCAATTCTAGCTCGTTTGGTAGGTAATGATGTATCTTCATAATGGCAAAAAAAGGAATCCTTACAGTTTCATCCAGTAGGTAACATCCGTTTGTCTGCCCGTTTGTCACAGCTCGGGTATCTTATAAACAGAGATCGGACAAATGTGCGTCATATAATATG
The DNA here is from genome assembly GCA_025490895.1 of Thaumatotibia leucotreta. NCBI lineage: Eukaryota > Metazoa > Arthropoda > Insecta > Lepidoptera > Tortricidae > Thaumatotibia > Thaumatotibia leucotreta. The sequence continues at coordinate 8,043 of JALPQI010006742.1, read as the reverse complement.
GACATGACTCCAAAGTTGATTAAATGAATAATTGAACGAATAATTTCATGCAATTTGATTTCAAAGCTTTAAGGCGACTATTTACAAAGGTTTTCATAGATACCGGTGTCAAATAGGTAATTTTATGAAAGTGATTAAATGATGAATTATTCAATCAAAGGAGTCATGTCCATATTATTGCGAACAATGACGCACGTTTGTCCGATCTCTGCTTATAAAGCAATATTCAATAATTAATCCCACAATGTCGTAACAGATGTGCTTATCATAGAAAAAATCAACTGCGAAAGACTCTGGTTGTCAAGGGATTCGAACCCGCTTCCTCTGGATTGCCGGTCCAACGTGCTTCCAATACTCCCAAAACACCAGACGACCATCCGTCGATCATAGCGAATTTAGTCAATGGTATTGTGAAGCTAATCACTAGCGACATTTGTACTTAATGTTTCGAAGGTACTACAACCTTAAGCCACTCAAAGACGTGTGTCTACCACAATCGTCCGCAAACTCGACAACTCTCCGTTGCGTTGAATTTGCTATAGAGGGCGCTGTAATCAATTCATGATTAGAAAACATCAATTTGTTTTATAATTAAACAAATTGATGTTGGTGTTACTTTCTTACAATGCGGATAATCCCACAATGTCGTAACAGATGTGCTTACCATAGAAAAAAATAATATTCAATTATTCATGTTAGGGGTGTTTCGTGCATCGCTACATACTTTTGCATATACATTGTTTTAGAGGGGGGCACTTGCATGTAAAGATTGAAAGTAAATGTCCAAAACTATTTTTAGAAATAGTTAATACTATTAGCAGAAATTCGGATAGGTCTTGACAAATAACTTTATTGAACAAGTAGTGGATCTCTGTCCAATCCAACCAGTTTACCGGTAGAAAATAGCGGTATATAAAAATTTTCTATGGACAACCAATTCTTCCAACCTACATTTTTTTTTATTTGCCGCCTTTTTTACTGAAAGTATATAAGTTGAATCCCTATTTTCTGAAATAGCTGTTCTGATAGTCTAAAAATGTTTGTCCTCCCCCTTCTGGAAAATACGCGAAAGAATAGACATTAGACGTACAACGAGCTTTATAGGAAAATTGTTTTGGACTGAATGCGGTTAAACAGTTTTTCAAAATTCCTCAAAAAAACTATTTCCAACAAAAGGTAGTAAATGCCTCTAAGTTTTTATGTCCTATTAGCTGAAAAATGTTTTAATTTATTGGAGGACAATCCAATATTTATAATTTTAGTAGAATTATGTTGTGGCATCTTGGTTCGGTGGTCCCCAACGCTGGCCCAATACTTGTTGGGAACTTCACATACACCCTTGAGTTTCTTCGTAGATGGTTTTCTCATGATATTTTCCATTACCGTAAAGCACTTGTGAATATCAAATGACATTTCGTACTAGTACTCGGTGTTAGCTATATTATGTACACTTTTTTTTCAGTGTATCACGTTGCAAATTCCTTTAATCTCAAACGCAATTGGGATACCGTGTTCAAATCAGAAAAGGACGAGCTACCATGCCTGCACGGTATCCGTTTTCTAACGGCAGGCATCATCGCGTACATCCACTGTACAGCAATATTACATGGGACCTCAGTCAGCAATGGATTAGATTTTGAAACGGTAAATTAGTCAAAGATCGAACAAATTGGCGTCATTGTTCGCAATAATATGGATATGACTACAAAATTTATTAAATGATACATAGTGGGTAGGCCCCCCAAAAGGTGGACTGAAGACCTGGTGAAGGTCACAGGAGTCCGCTGGATGCGGGCGGTGCAGGACTGGTAATTGTGGCAATCTTTGGGGGAGGCCTATGTTCAGCCGTGGACGTCTTTCAGCTGATATATTGATGATGATTGATACATAGTTTCGTAATTGAGACTTTACATTTATAATTGTTTATACCCGGAAATTACATTTTAGATTTTATGGATTATTTCTAGAAACATGAGCTCTTTTTTGTTCCCAATACACGAAAAAGTCTTCTTCTTCTTCTTCGTCCTCGCCACTTCCCGTTATACGGGGTCGGCTTTTCGAATCTTGAGGCGCCATTCCTTTCTATTGTAAATATCCTCTTCAGATAGGCCCAAATCTCTCATGTCCCTTCGGACCTTCGTCATCCAGGTAGTTTTTGGTCTACCTGGCCCTCTCCCCTGTGTAGCCATGGAAAGGAACCTCTTCACAACATGGTCGTCGGGTCTTCTCATAACATGTCCAAACCATCTTAGCCTGGATTCCTGAAGCTCAGCAATGGGTGCCACTTTGAAGCTGCCGCGTATATACTCGTTGCGTATTTTATCTCTGAGCCTAACCCCTAGACCATCGGAGAATGCGCATCTCCGTGGTATGAAGCTTTTGCTCGTGTGTTTTCAACACATCCCAAGCCTCGCCACCATAGAGAAGGACAGATCTCACGCATGTCTTGTAAACCCTGCCTTTGGTTTTTTCGGATCGCAAAGAACACCGGTCAGTTCACGCCATTTATTCCACGCAGACGTTTCTCTATACGTTATATCGGCTGTTATGGTGCCATTTTCTGAAATGACTGAACCTAAGTATTTGAATACACGAAAAAAAAGTGTTCCCTGATTTTCATACAATATTTTGTGTGGCCGTTTTGTTCTGCCATTAGGATTTTTAAAAATGTTTAACAAAATTGACCAAAAAATGAGGACATTCTTTCTCGATAAAAATGCAAATAGCTCGTAATTCTGAGTGGAAATTTACAAACAAGGAAAAAAAATAAATTTGAGTAAATGTTAATATCTAATTAATTAACGTTTCGTATCTTGAAGTCATTATCGTGAACAGTGGCGCGAATTTGGCCGATTTTTAATGATAAATCCTAACAACTTGTTTTTCATTATTTTCGCAATTCATATATTTAAAGTACAATCATATTTATTTTTAGATGACAAAGGAGAAACTTGTTACTTCAGCTCTAGTGCTTCATTTCGATGTGATTGTAGACACGTTCTTTGCGATGTCTGCGCTTTTGTTTGGGAAAAGTCTTGCAACGTTGGACATCACTAAGCCATACAGCTTAATAAGGAATATTCTAAAGCGATATGTGAGGTATGTACCACAACATTATAGTTTATTTTCTGATAAGATAATTATTTTATACGCATTATATTTAGGAAAAAAAATTATAAAATAAGCGTCCCAATTGTAGGTATGTATTATTTTAATTTATTTTTTAAATAGCCTTTCGGCTTCGGCTCGTGTTCCAGTTTATTCTTGTGACTAATTTCTTGTTTACCGCCATTAATACACAATGTACTAATAGACATTTATAGTAGGTAATGAACAGTGTTTAAAACATAAAAAGTAATCCAGAATATTTTTTACAGGCTTATTGCACCGTTTGCCGCGACAGTGTTGTATTTGACACATGTATCTAAATATGTGGATAACGGCCCCGTATATCCCAAGTTGGCGTTGGTCGAGCAACAGGCTTGTGAGAAGACCTGGTGGCTAGCATTACTTATGGTCGGGAATTATGTCGATACATTCGAAATGGTATGTATTAACAGGGTGGCATGATGTCTTAAATGGTGTTCAGTTTTGGTTCAGCTTGTCAGTTATTCTATGGAAGTGAGACATCGCGATTCATTTAAGCTCCTAAACTGAATAGAATTGGTAGATCGTGGTAGCCCCCCAGTTCAGCATGACTGTTCATAAAGATAGAGAGGTATCGTATGAATTGTATATGCAGTAGTATTGTATGTTTACAACGTCACCTTTACCTACTGTCACAGTAGAACTAATTCAAAAGACTTGGAGGCGTAGATAGGATGCCATTCGGAAATTGCATGCGATTCCCGAATGACAAATCGATAATGGGCATACATGCTACGTTTTACCAGGCCATTATGTGTGCGAAAAACTGATGTCCTATGCTTGTTGAAGGTTATATATTCTATAGTGTTTATCTAGTGGATCGCTTTAAGTTTTATCTGTATACTTACATCCAGTGCCATCCAGCGACTTGGTACATACCCTGCGACTTCCACTTCCACGTGATGACGCTGGTACTCCTGTACGTGTACCGCAAGAACCCACTCGCGGGCAAAGTGGCTACCGCCGCCGTGTTGATGGTTGGCTTGCTTGCACCCGCCATCACTACATACGCGTATGATTTACCAGCGGTAATGATTTACGATTTGGGGTAAGCTTTACATTTGAATCAAGGAATATATTTTTTCAGTTGAAAGTAGAAAAAAGGTAATGCAAACCTGATAACTTAAATTATTTCATAATCACGCACTTTCAGAATAAAATCTTGGTTTTATCAACTTAAAGCTTTAAACATGAAGTTCACTTACATTTTTTGTTAAGAACATTGATATTTATTAGTATTCACGTAAAAATATATCCGTGAACGTGTTTCACGGTATGTGTCAAAAACGTCAAATACTATGGAAAGTCAGCCATATTTGTTTACCTTTTTTACTTTCAACTGAAAAATTGTATTGTCATTGCGACTCTAAGGTGTGAAATCGAATTGAAGATCAAAAATGTAAACAAATGGGATACCACCACAAAAAAATAATCACGAGAGGGGGTAATCTAAAATCATTGAAATACTTATAAAAAATGCGTATTTAGCGTCACTGACGGTACGTAGAACTTTAAATATTTTTTCATCACACTTGCTGTCTAAGCGCGCCATTGCTTGCGTGCGTAGCGGGAGTAATAGAAAAGTGAAATTCCCTAGGGAGTAATAGAAATGTCAGTACGTTATTTAATAATATTATGTCTTAAAACTTATTTTTTGTCGGCAAATGTGATGAAAAACATTGTATGCATCACGGTCGCTAAGCGGAATACTAACTCGAGTCATAAAAGCCCTCCGCCTGACGGCGTCGGGCTTCAAACACTCTCGTTAGTATTTCCGTACTTACCTCCCTTGATGCACAATGTACTATACAAATTTTTTATACAAAATATTAAGCGAAATATATATATTTTTTTATTGATATATTTCGCTACTTATAATAAAATGTAAGGTCTTTTTTTTTTTTTTTTTTTTTTTATACCACGTCGGTGGCAATCAAGCATACGGCCCGCCTGATGGAAAGCAGTCACCGTAGCCTATGGGCGCTTGCAACCCCAGGGGTGTCACATGCGCGTTGCCGACCCAATAAGAACTTGTACACTCCTCTTTTGAAGAACCCCATACTGTATTCCAACGGGAAAACCTCGGCAGGGAGCTCATTCCACAGACGGACCGTCCGCGGGAGGAAGTTCCTCTGAAACCGCACGGTGCGCGACCATTTAGGTTGCAAGGTGTGAGGATGAGCGCCCAGTCGGTCGCGAGCGGTGCGATGATGAAAAGTGGACGTTGGCATCATGTCGAACAGTTCTTCAGAGCACAACCCATTGTACAGACGATAGAACACACATAAGGAGGCGAAGTCTCTCCTTAGACTTAAGGGTTCAATACCGCCTGTGAGTCTGGGATCGTCGACTATTCGGACAGCTCGTCTCTGAACCGAGTCAAAGGGTGCAAGCTGGTATACAGGTGCTCCTGCCCAGAGGTGACAGCAATACTCCATATGGGGTCTGACTTGCGACTTATATAACAGAAGTCTTTGCCCCGGAGTAAAGTATCCCCTCGCTTTATTGAGCACCCCGAGCTTTTTGGATGCCAGCGTAGCTTTTCCCTCTAGGTGACATCGGAATTGGACGTCGTTGGAAATGTCGACTCCGAAGATCCCAATACTCCCTGACATGGTAAGAGAAGAGCTACTGGCAATGATAAGAAATCTTAAACATTTGGTTCGCAGTTATAACAATAACTATTTTATTCGTAATTTAATACGGTAACTACACTAAGAACCATTTAAGAGGGTTCGTATTTAAAACTGTGTACTTCAAAAATCAAAACAAGAGGGTGCACTAAACGATTGTGACACTTTGTGTATCGAACATACTTTTACTTTCGCGTATCTACATCTACACATAAAACATTGTCTTAAGTTTAGTACCTGTAAGGATAGTTGTAAGTGTAGATATAAATAAAATAAAATAAAAAAACAATCTCAAAATGCGACGTTAATTTACAAAGGTGTTAAAAACTATATTCGATATAAAACGTTTTATACCCCTGGAATGTCACTTTAACATTGATTTTGTAATGTCATGTCATTGTCATTGATTGTTTACATTTTTGATCTCGAATTCCATTTCAGAGCTTAGGCCACCCTGGGAAATTCTCACAGTGGTGTTATAAATCAGGTTGTATTTATCATTTTAACATGGTTCTAGCGTGGCTTAAATATTATGATCCCATTTGGTTGAGTACACCAACCTAAAAACTTAGAATCCACGAAAAATAATTATAATCTCACAATAATTTAAACTTCTACAACTTTGCGCATTGTTTGCGGACGGGACTTTAATTAATGTAATTACAAATAAGGCTTCGAAAATGATCTCCGAAGTTTTGCGAATGACTTTGCACGATGATGAAATAATTAAGGTAGGTGTTTTCTGAAAATCTATCAGGTTCGAAATTTGTCACAGGTAATTTATTAATGTATTGTAAACTGGGTGCGTAGACAAGTTACCAATCGCTAACGCTTAATCGTCAATCGTAAACGAAAGCCAGCAAACTGTTTTTGTCGCACTAATATGAAAGAGTGATAGAGAGGGAAAACTACGATACGCTACTAAGAGTTAGCGATTGGCAACTTGTCTAAGCATCCTGATGATTTAAAATGTGATACTTTCAGGTTTGAAGTTAATATCCGGCATAATTCAGGCTTTAATTTCGGGTACATTAGAACGCACAATAGAATGGGCCCTTACGTGGCGGGTCTGGCAGTCGGTTACCTCATGTCTGTTTACAAGCCCAAGGATTACAAGAAAATCTGGTCTAAAGTAAGTACCTACATGTGGCCGATATGTAGAGCATTCATATGATGTAATATTATAATTCATGTAAGTAACCTGTAGTAAGAAAGTGGTGATCCGTTTGAGATCCCATTTAAAATTGTATTCTGATTAGGAAAGATTCGATGAAAAACAATGTAACGCGTATAATATTCCTCTTAAACAGAATATAAACCAGCATAGGTCCTTAAATGGATCACCATTGTCTATGAATTTAAACTATTGTGAGACATAATACCATGAAAATATATTTATATTTTATTACTATTTTTCTTATATTACATACCTATATCTAAACTTACTAATCAGAATGATTATTAAGTAGGAATTACTTAAGAGTTATCTATGTGCGAATTCTCTCATTAATTCTTTTTTTTTTGTTTACCATTTCAGAAGGTCTCATTCGTTGGTACCTATGTATCTTTGAATGTGATGCTTGCCGTACTTACGATGGGCTTGTTGTGCTACAAGTTTGGAGTCCATGGACTCTTGGCGTGCGTCTTTGTAACTTTCGAGAGAACTATCTTTGCATTGGCGGTTTTGGGTGTTGTTATCTTCTGCACTTATGGCGATGTTCGTAAGTGATACATTTAATTTAATGGCAGCGCAATGAAGCATATATAATGATTGGTAATATTTCATGAAGATGCGTGGCTTGATTCGTATTGTCATGACATTATTTATGTGTGACTGTCATTATTTATGTGTGTTTGTCAGCCTCCGTAGCCTAGTTGGTAGTGACCCTGCCTACGAAGCTGGCGGTTCCGGGTTCGAATCCCGGCGAGGGCATTATTTGTGTATTTATTTATCACAAATATTTGTTCCTTGATCATGGCTGTCTATGTATTTAAGTATCTATATGTATCTATCTATCATATATGTATATCGTCGCCTAGTACCCACATCACAAGCCTTAATTGAGCTTACCGTGAGACTAGGTTGATTTGTGTAAGATGTCCCAAGATACTTACTTATTTATTTATTGTGTAATGATTTTTGAAAAATCTCCTTGGTTGAAACCATTTATACCTAAGAGTTTATATTTATGTTTCAAATATTAGTAGGATTTAAAACGGGGTATTTACCCTGTCGATTTGGATTGTTCAGCGCCCGATATTT
>JALPQI010006741.1:0-53893 GCA_025490895.1 Thaumatotibia leucotreta | reverse complement strand
AGTCAATAAAATAAATATACACAATTAAAATACCTAATTACAATAAAAAAAACTTAATTTTAAATACACAATTATAGCAATTTCGAGCAACATGAAATAAAACACATGGTATCTAAACATAATTATTCATAAAATATAAATGGTACAGATTCACACTAAATAAATTAACAAATAATTTTATCTACGTGTCATTAATAAACCAAATGGAGGGGAGGAGTATGTGGGACTCATCCACACTTACCCCCTCTCTTAGTGAGAGGGGGAGAGCTCGGCCCTACCCTCTATACCCCACTCCGGCGTTTTGTCCACTTTCCCGTTAACGAAAGTGACATGGGATGGCGAGCATGTCACCATGTCACCCTCCGGCGGCCCCAGCTACTGCCAGGACACCCGCACTAAGGAGGGAGAGGACCAAAACGCTTGGTCTCTCCCCCTAGATGCTGGGAACTACAACTTAGAAGTACTACTTTAAAAGTGACAGTAGTAAACATTTTAAAATTGGTTCACGATTCTGGGCTAAGTATATCGAATAACATACATCCAAAAAAAGGAATCGAATTGAAAACCTCCCCCTTTTACGAAGTCACTTAAAACTATGATTAAAGTGTAGTAATATTACAAAATCCGTTCCCCAACTTCTAGCAATTAATTTTTCGTCCACTAATAAATGTTTCTCTCTTCTTTCCAGTGCGCCTCCACTTCGATTCCAACCTGCGCGACTACAATCTCTACTCCATCCTGGACAACTCGGTCCGGGGCAACTTTACCCCAACCTCCCCCAGCGAACACTCTTGCCCCGATGACGTGCCATACTTCATACCCAAACACAAGCACAAACGCCGATTCAAGTCAAGTGACAGTGTGAACCGTTTGAATTTCGAAAGTGAAAGTTATAGTTCGGAATTTGAAAGGACAGAGTACTTCAGGCCGCGTAGGGTAGTGAAGAGTGTGCGGTACAGGAGGTTAGCGGCGCGGGGGGTGGGCGGGGAGCTGAGGGCACGCGGGGGGGTGCTGCTGCTGTGGAGCGTCGGGGGGCGGCCGGAGGGACCTGCTACTCTTGTTTTTAGGTAAGTCTCTTTATTTCCTAGAATATCGATATGTATTCTAGCATCTTTAAAACTTTACTTTTGAAAAGTTGCTTTAATCAGTTTCATTCTTAATTTGAATGCGTCGTTTCTATCGTACACAACTTCAGGTTGAAAATGCTATTCATATTGAAGATATTTCTGCTAAATACATTAATTACCATACCTGGAATAACCGGGGGCAAGTTATAGGGATTTGATATCGATTAAAAAAATGTCGATATAATTATAATAAAAGATGTGCTTATTGAACATTCTCGATTACAGTACAGAGGTTCGATGTCATATCTGATATCGGGCCTCTTTCAGATAGTAAAAGTTTGTAGATGTCATTTTAATCAAAATTGACAATTTCAATATTGATATTTTAATATTAATTGTATATTTTGAAAACAAATAGTAAAATAAACGCGTAACTACCCGTTTAAATTTATTTTTTATTTTAATTGAAGAGTAAGTACCTAATATTTATTTATGCCGAAAAACATTTTGATGTTGTCATTCACAGTAGGTAACATCGATATGTTTTTAGTCGATAAAATATTTTGCTACTTCATCACTTTCGAATAAATGCCCCGAGTTATCCCAGGTATGTTAATTACAAATATAATTTAAATTTTGAATACAGCTTTCGGTACCCAATCTGGTCATTACGAATTCAACAGAATGCCATTTGGTATCAACACAGTGTCAAGTTCAGAACAGGGTGCTGTAGAGCGTCGGGGGCGGCCGAAGGGGCCCTCTACTATTGTTTTTAGGTAAATCTATTTTGCAGAATACTAATACAGTCACCGTCAGACGTATCGGAGAGGCTATGGTGGTCAAAAATATCTGAACGTGCAGTCTGTCTAAAATAGTAAATAAATACGTAGCTACAGAATTTAAACACGTTTCTCTTTCAAACATGAATACAGATTTATTTGTTACCACACAAAATGATAAAAGAATGAAAATCCATAAAAATGCATATTTATTTGCACAATCCACAGACTACATATTAGGAACAAATAGACACTGCATAATTTCTCGGTAGCTCTTATTTACACGGTATAAATAACTAACGCGAGACTCGAACATATTAAAATATTTTATCGAACGTATTTAAGTCGATGATTGCTCGACATGTTTTAACCTTGGTTCGGTGAGAACCAAATTTTAAGTAATACCTATTTATAATGAATCATTTCTGCTGGACTAGGTAAATTTGATAAGGTATCTACACACATATTATTCGTGCCTTCAAAAAACCATAGGAAATCCTCAACACACTTATTAACGTCTAAAGCAACCTTTAACGACAAAAAACACTTTTAAATCAGGGTTATGCGTGGTAGAGTTTTTCTGTAAATGAGGGCATGTGAGATAATATGTATACCATTCTTCAGTAGTAAGTAAAAACAGGTAAACAAATATGGCTGACTTTACATAGCATTGACGTCTTTGATACATGTCGTGAAACACGTTCGCAGAGTTTTTACGTTAATACTAATAAATATCAATAATTTAAACAAAAAATGTATATGAACTTCAAGTTTAAGGTTGTAAGTTGGGGAAAAAACCAAGATTGTGTTCTGAAAGTGCGTGATCATGAACGAATGATAAACTTCAGGCTTAAGGTTTTAGGTTGGTGACAAAACCAAGGTCATGTTCTGAAAGTGCGTGATTATGAAATAATGCAAGTTAGCAGGTTTGTTTACATTTTTTTACATTCAACTGACAAATGGTATAATTATGTACACGGATGCGAATTGCTGCTATAATTGGCCTTCACTTTCCGCTTAGGTCTACTACCGCGAAATTTCGCTTAAGAAGGCATCATTAGAGTAACAAAGATAGGGCCGAAGACTCGATATAGGTAATGAGAATGAGTCTTCTGGTATACTCGTACGCCATCTTGTGCCCTCCAAAGACATCGTCTCAAGGGCTAAAATGTTTTCACTTGTTTACTAATGTCTAAAGCATGAGGTATAAAATCGTGTATATCTTTATGCCCTTAGTTGTAAATGCGTCTTTTTGTGTGATAGAGTTTGTTCAAAAGAGCACGTGAGATATATAGGCGCTTTGCTTGCAACAGGCTCGATAAAACGAACATGAGTTGTCTTGTACACGAGGTTTTTCATTTTTAGGGACACCCAATTAGCGTAAAATTTAAGAAACCTTATTTTTGTCCGGTTTTTCACGACAGCTAAGCACTAAATTTCATTAAAATCTCGATGTTAGTGTTCATTTCTAAACTATAAGTGGTATTTTAATATAAAATCTCCAAGTGTAAACTCTTAAAGATAATTGTCTTCATAAGAACCTGACTGCAACTAAGGTTTTTTAAAATCACGCTAATTCGGTGTCCCCAAAAGTAAAGATACCCGTACGCCATCTTGTAAAGGTGATCTGTGGCCCCCAAAGGAATCGTGTAAACGCGGCTTTACGATGACAGGGATCCCGCATCTCAGGCTTTATCTTCACGGCTCGCGTTTGTGTGATATTGTTACTTTATTGTATATTTTAGATTATACATAATATGTATAATTATTTAACATTATACATAATATGTATAATTATTTAACATTATACATAATATGTATAATTATTTAACATTATACATATTATGTATGTCATGTTAACTTTAGATTTTGTATTATTTAGGTTTTTTTAATTCATTTAACGGTTTTAATGTAGTTTACTCAAATAAAGATTAAAAACAAAACATTGTACATAATATGTTTAATTATTTAACCGGACCGAACCGTCTTAACTTTTGTATTATAAGAGTTTAGACGTTTGACTTTAAATCCGGAGGTTGTGGGTTCAAATCTTGGCTCGTACCAATGAGTTTTTCCGAAACTTATGTAAGGAATATCAAATGATATTTACCATTAGCTTTCGGTGAAGGAAAACATCGCGAGGATACCTGCATTCATCCGCGAAGAAATTCAAAGGTGGATGTGAAGTTCCTTAGGGCCAGCGTGGGGACTATATAGCCCAATCCCTCTCAGGAGACCTGTGCCCAGCAGTGCACAGTACATAGGCTAAATATATATTACATAAAAAATGTAGTTACGGATACGTCAAATCAGTTGAATTCGATTAAAAAAAACACGTATGTACCAAACATAAGCAGAATAAGTCTCTTTCCTCATGTTAAGCGATAAACTGAAACGTTTTTACTAATACTCTCACATAGGTATGAATTATGTCCTTTTTGGGGTACAGTTGACTGCACAAGCGCGTACAGTCGCAAAAAATGTGGCTTACCACTTTTCGACTTAGTTACCACTGAATAGAGTGGAAAAGTGGGAAACCACATTTTTTGCTGACTGTACCTAGTACTTATATGAATGACTTCAACCATACCTACAAACAGTAGTGGCTTCGGATAACCAGACATTGATACTGAAATTCCGCATATTAATTATAAAACCTCAATTTTAAAAGAGTATTTAAAATTTACAGAAGGTTGGCGTTCACTGAACTGCTTTAATTACTTTTTAATAAAGCCAGCGTACGTAAAATAAAACTTGGTAAAAATTCCGTTGAAAATACAAGCCACTTTTAAAATCAGAACAGTTTGGCGTTCGAAATATAAAACTTACAAATTAAATAGTGAACACAAAGAAAAGTCAGCCTTATTTATTCATGGAATAATAGGCTTTATTGCTTTGGTATAAAAGGTTATATTGCTGTGCTTTGTTAAAGTTATCGGGGAATTTTACGGAAATTGCAAGTCGCGGTTTGGGGCCGGCGTGGTGCCACAGAGTATAGAACTGACAGAGCAACACCCTTCACCTTCATACCGATATAGTGCCCACAAAAGTATGTAAGTATGTATGTATGAAGTAATCCGGCAACACCGATTACAAATTAAAAAACCCTCTAATTATTCCGAAAATTAGGGTGTACCTACATGAAGTCCCCAACAAGTACTGATCCAGTGTTGGGACCACGCTAAATAGGCACATTAGGCTCATTTGATTGAGTTGCTGAAAAATGGCCGGAATAAATTACAAAACAATACACACAGGGTGAACGATATGAAGTGTTACTAAGTAGATTTTATTGAGTCGGGTTTCAAGGAAATAGCGGCTTATTATCGGAAATATGTTTTGGACACCGCATTGAAGTCTTAGGGACGCAAACATTTGCGTTGTAGATCGCAAACATAAGAACGAGACTGAGCTTTTCGGCTTACAAAGCTTGTAAGAACTAAAAATGGCTGAAAACCGAATTTCACGTGTCATTTCTCCAGTGCAGTGAGTTTCGGACTTCTTATCTGGTCTATTTTGAAGAGAAAGGTGTGAGCAATTAAACTTGCTAGTATAAATGCAATGAAGAAAGCGATCTTATTTCACTGGCACATACCACTACCACTAGATCACAAACGTGCCGCGAGCAAATTTTTTTTACCATTTGAAGACCATGGTCAAGGCAAAAGTTAGTCATACTGGCTAAAAGTAAATTTAATCACAAAGTGTAATATTATTTATGTTGTTTTTTCTTACTTATAGTAATAAAATGTAAATTTAAATTAGGTTAACGGCTTAGGAACATGAAGCATTAGGCTTACGTGATTAATGCAACAGTATGTCGCCGTAAGATAGACTATCCACCCCTTTTTTATTGATATAGTTAGTAAAAGATGGAATTGTCACGTAACAATCCTGTGCTAAGCATACATGTCAGTGGATATTAACATAAATTGTTACTCTGTTATTCCTCTACTCTATGGTTGGCAGGCACAGCACCTGAAACAAAAGAACAATGTCAACGTTTTGTATCGCTTCTCTTTTACAACAAACGAATGGAACTTTGCTGCGAATTGAAAATGCGGATATGGCGAGCTGGTTGTTTTGTTACGTCACACACATAGAATACCCGTATTATGTCCACGTCTATGACACATTAATGTACACTCAATTTCATAAATAGACCATAGTTATGCAGAAAGCCACCAACTACAATTTTTTGTCAATCTGATCTGACTTAAGCTTTAACATAAGGAGATTGGTTGCTTTCTGCATTGTCAAAAATTCGAAGTTGTCGCTTTCTGCATAATGTATGAGCAAATCCAAGGCTTCAAAAATAAATGAGCGTAGAGAGGTACATATGGATCTGAACAGATTTACCAATAAAATATATGTGTACATATTAATCTGAACATGTCACATTAATATTTAAGCAACTGAAAAGTCATAAATGGGTCAAACTTAAAATCATGTTACGAGTCTTTCCGGTGGACATTTTAAAAGTTAAGGGCTATGAGAGTTAATTTTCTTATTAAACCCTTATTGTCATTTAAAGGCACTCCTTTCCTATTGAATAGTATGATAAAAATCACGACTACACTCCTACCAGTTGCTTACTATTGGTCACAGGAAAGAGGGGCTCTACAGTTCAGCTGAACACGCACTTTTTCTTTCCTGTGGTCGATAGTTAATAGCCTGTGGACAGGTAGTAATGATTTTTATCATACAAAGCAATGGAAAAGGAGGACGTCTTAACGAAGATTAGGCTTTTATAAGAAAATCAAGCTTTATAGGCCTTAACTTTTAGATTGTCTACCGGAAAGACTCCGAACATGGGTTTGCGTTTGACCCAAATATCTCACAAACGCACATTAATTAATGCATGTATTTTATGTAATTTAGTAACTAAGTTCTCGTGGAAGTGATGATATATCTTAAATGATGATAAAATTTCTTTAAACCTAACTAAACCTAAAATCAGGGACCGAACCCGTTATTTTACAAAAACCTCGAAATAACCCCAATATTTTAAAATGTTTTATACTTTTTATATACTACTCAATATTTTATGTAATTTACAATATCATATTTTTAAATCACTCTATTAACTTAGAATTGATATATCAAAGAACAAAAAAGCACGAAAAAAGAACCGTTCTTTTTGTATTGAGAAAATACCGGTTCCCGTCCCTGCCTAAAATAGACAAAACTTTAAAAAATTTGTCATTTTTGTGGCCTTCTCAAGGTGGGTTACCGCTAATCATGATAGTAGTGCTTACAGGATAGGTACTTCCTTCTAAGAGACTATTCAACTGTTGTCCCCTGGGTGATGTCACAGATTAACAACAAAGTAATTGGCCCATTTTACATTTCCATAATTGTGTAA
The DNA here is from genome assembly GCA_025490895.1 of Thaumatotibia leucotreta. NCBI lineage: Eukaryota > Metazoa > Arthropoda > Insecta > Lepidoptera > Tortricidae > Thaumatotibia > Thaumatotibia leucotreta. The sequence goes on along the minus strand of JALPQI010006741.1, from coordinate 46,682 downwards.
GAAAACACTATTCAACTGTAAAACTCTGAGGCCCTCCACGCGATGGCTTTTGAACGACAGAGAGCGCTCGAGCACGAGCGTCGTCGACTCGCTTCGCAAAAGGTTGCCTACGCCTGACCTTAGATAAGCGTTTAGGTTGACGATGAGTGCATAGATATATCTTAAATAAAATAAAAATGTTTGCCACATCTGGTTTTTAATTAGTGTTTTGGGTTGACGATTTCTGCACCTGCGAGAGTTAGGCTTGGAAAATCAAGGAACGGTTGGCGATACCTGACTTGAGATTCCGTTTCGGTGCACGATTTCTAAATATCTATTCACTAGTGATTATAATAGCGATAAATAAACAAAATGTGGTTGGCAAATTCTGACTGAGTTTATTAGTTTGAGTTGATGATTTATGCATTTTCTTAAGGTTTAGATAATCTACGTTTAAAAAAAAAGGTTGTCTTCCCTGACCGCAAATAAAAGCATTCATCGTATCGAGATCGGCGATCTAAAAAGGTACTATAAATAGAGTAGGATTGGAGCATTTTTACAAGTTGACGACTACTGCAAATTTACTTGGCCCTTGTTGAAGTAATAGAGGTAATTTATTTTATTGGATAAAAAAGGTTGTAGACGCCTTTGCTAAAGTGCTAAATCAGTGGTACTCAACCTTTACATGACCCAGGATTATATTATTTTATTGCTACGTACTAAAATTACATTGTATTTGCTGAAAAGGTTTTCCAAGACTTTGTTGTTATTGTATTTGTTTGAGAAATCCATAATTTAATCATGTTTAGCATCTAAACGAAGATTAAAATTAATTACAGACCCGGAAATCGTTATTTTCATTTTCACCTTAAAATTCACGTTTAACTAGCAGCCTATTCGAACATTAAAAACATAGATTTTATAGTCTGTCAAACCAACTTTGGCCTGTAGGAATAGATTGCTTTATGCATTTCTTTTTAGGGTTCCTTAGTAAACAAAGAACCCTTATAGTTTATCCATGTCCGTCTGTCCGCAGCATAACTTAGTGGCCGTTAGTACAAAAAAAATCTTTAAAATCAATTAGTTTTGGAAATTCAATAGAGTATTTTTTGTGTAGGTACCTATTACAATAAGTATGCTTATTTTATTTTTAATGTAGGTGTATCTATTTGTACATAGTGTGGGATGATAAGTCGGGCCCTAGAATGAAACTCCAGCCCAAAAGAGCCCGGTTTTATCTCTCCACCTTGTATATCATCGCTTAATACCCACAAAATAAGTCTTAATTGACAGCAATATGTTTTATCGTAGTTGTTCAACAAAAGAATAACAGTGATATCATCAGCCTATTACAGTCCACTCGTGGACACAGCCCTCTCCCGTATTGGACGCATTAAGGCAAATGCCCATAATCGCCACGCTGGGCATGCGGGTTGGCGATTGCAGTAGTGTGTCCAATATGAAAACGCTGCTGCCCATCATCAATATTTGACTAAGTAATGGTTACAGTAATACTTCAAATACTTCAATAGTTCAATCCCTTAGTCCGCCGAAATTGGTCCGATTCAATAAGTAACAATATTAAATCAGATCAACATTTTCCAGCTTCGAATATGCACAGCTTAACAAAATGTTAATATTTAGAGCAAAGATAATTAATCCCTCGCGAACAAACAATAATAACGAAGATATCCGGTAAAATATTGCCGGCATTATTTATGGGAGCTATCCACAAAACCGTTGATTAATCACTTGGGGGGAAAGTACGATATTCCGTTCTGTTATTATAAACTATCATAAGTTGATTATGATTATAGTATATTATATAGATTAGAGCTTGATAGTTACTATTTTGGTTATGATGGACATAATTAAAAAAATAAAAGTTTCTACCTGAAGTTTGGGAACTATCGTAGCATTACATCATATCATCGGCCTATCTCAGTCCACTGCTGGACGTAGGCCTCTCCTATTAACTATGCGTATAGACGCATTAGGAGGTAAATGCCCATAATCGCCACGCATCGCAGTAATGTGTCCGCTATGATGACACTGCTGCCTAACATCAACTTCTTTAATTTCTGTAGGTACGGTTGGCTCTTATAATATGTATACGATTTAGATCCTTATGCCTTTGACATACGTTCCGAAATGTATACATATTATTAGACGTGACTGTACCTGTAAAAATTTACATAAATTTTCGATTATCAATTTTTTTTTAAGACCTAGAACCTATAATCGTGCTTAATTCTTCAGTAGAATCCATAAAAAATGTAAGCAAACCTAAAAATTTGCTTTATTCCATAATCACGCACTTTTACAACACAATCTTGGTTATATTACCAACAACCCTAAAATTGGCAGAATTAAAAAAAAATCGTGCGTTCTAGCCTCCTAGAGCAAAAAATTCTATCTATAAAAAAATACAAAAAGTGGGTCAAAAAGTATGTATCTTATAGGATACACTGCCAAGTATAGGGTTAAAACCTTAAACCTCGAGTTCGTCTACATTTTTAGGTAAAATTACTGATATTTACATATTAGTATAAACGTAAAAATATATCTGCGAACGAGTTTCACGATATATGTCAAAGACGGCAACTGCTATGGAAAGTCTGCCATATTTGTGTACTTTTTTTTAGATTCCACTTACGAATAGTATAGAGGTCAAAATTCTTTTCGTTGTCTTATTTTGTGTCCCTAAAAAACTTTTCTCAGTGGTGATTTTTGTCTGAGATGATGTTTTGTTTTCAATTTCTGATGTATGGATTAAAATCTAGCGTGAAAAAGAAATCGTCGGTTCACAACCAAAACTTACTAAGTAACAAATACCTACTTGAAATAAAGCTCGCATCTCAGTTCCGATTCGATAGTGACATACGAGGTTGCTAAGAGTAGTGACAGTTTTAATAGTGAGTTTTGCTTGTCAGCCGACGAAATACAAGTGTACCGGGTTTTTTTATACTGAGTCGAGATAACAACTAAAAGCGTGACAAAGTGGTATGAAACAAGACAACGAAAATAATTTTGACCCATAGACCCAGCCAACGGAGGAAATGTTGAGTATGGCGAACGGTCGATACGAATCGAACGTTCGTTAAGGCGCGTCCAGCCCGCGTCATTACCTCGTGAACACAGCCTTAAGGAACTTGACGAAGACAAATTACTGGCACGTTGTCGATACATACGGTCACAGCGGACAACATACTTCCTACAAACAACAAAAACCGGCCAAGTGCGAGTCGGACTCGCGCGCGAAGGGTTCCGTACCATTATCAATTTATTATTAAAAAAATACAGTTAAATTAACCTACCTCAAAAACTATAAGAGATAATTTAATCAAACCAAAAATCGTTGATAGAGTTTATTAATGTGCATAACATATATTTTTTTTAGAATTTTATATTGCGTAGTTTAAAAAATAAAGGGTTGGGACACATTTTTCAGACTTTGAGAGCTGATATCTCGAAAACGATTTGCTTAATTATGATTTAAATTTTTGTTGATATAATTTACTTATTAATTTAACTAAATAATTTTTGTTGTTAGTAAGTAAGAACATAATGTTATTGTACGCCATCAGGCAAGGTATAGTGCTACATATAATTGTTTATTTTTATTCCACCACTGTTATCAGTTTGACATATACCTACAAATAAAACACTTTGACTTTGACTTTGACTTAGACTTTAAATAAAAATGAGATTTATAAACCTTCATATCATTTTCAAAAAAAACCGGCCAAGTGCGAGTCGGACTCGCGCGCAAAGGGTTCCGTACCATTATCAATTTATTATTTAAAAAATACAGTTAAATCAACCTACTTCAAAAACTATAGGAGGTAATTTAATCAAACCAAAAATCGTTGATAGAGTTTATTAATGTGCATAACATATATTTTTTTTAGAATTTTATATCGCGTAGTTAAAAAAATAAAGGGGGGGGACACATTTTTCATACTTTGAGAGCGGATATCTCGAAAATGATTTGCTTAAATGAAAATAAAATGTATAAACCTTCATATCATTTTCAAAGACCTTTCTATTAATACCCCACACGCTTATATACAACTAAAAAAAATTTTATCCCCCAGTTACATGTATGGAGGGCCCCCACCCCAATGGTTTTTTTTACAATTTAGTATCATAATCCTGTAGCGGTTCATACAACACATACCCTTACCAAATTTCGTTACTGTAGCATTTATAGTTTCCGAGTAAATTGGCTGTGACAGACGGACAGACGGACAGACGGACATGACGAATCTATAAGGGTTCCGTTTTTGCCATTTTGGCTACGGAACCCTAAAAACCATTCTATTACCCACACGCTTATATACAACTAAAAAATGTTTTCCATCCCTCAGTTCCATGTATGGAGGGCCCCCACCCCAATAGTTTTTTTTACAATTTAGTATCATAATCCTGTAGCGGTTCATACAACACATATTCTTACCAAATTTCGTTACTGTAGCATTTATAGTTTCCGAGTAAATCGGCTGTGACAGACGGACAGACGGACAGACGGACATGACGAGTCTATAAGGGTTCCGTTTTTGCCATTTTGGCTACGGAACCCTAAAAAACACAATGTCGTAACAGATGTGTTACCATTTGAACCCGCTTCCTCTGGATTGCCGGTCCAACGTGCTTCCAATTACACCAGACGACTTTCCCTGAATCACAGCTAATTTAGTCAATGGTACTGTGAAATTAATCACTAGCGACATCTGTACTTAATGTTTCGAAGATACTACAACCTTAACAAAAAAAAACGTTTTCACGGTTTGACTGTAGGAAAAATTCGGAGATTTTTTTCTTTCACTCTATTGATGCCTTCGTTGGAGTGACAAAGACAAATCCCCAAATTTTACGAACTTCGGTGTTCGCGGTAGCAGGCCTGGAAATTGTATGTTATTTAGTTAGTAAATGCACGGAAAACAAACATGACTAACGCTAGAGCATCTATTATAAACACGCTCTATCACTCCAACGGCGACATTATTTGTGTGATAGAGACACGGTAGAGATCCTACTGTTGACCTAAGTACCGCGGACACCGAAAAGCGTAAACGAGATCTCTCTCTGTTACTCTAACGAAGGCGTAAAATACCTAGGTATTCAACTCCCAGGAGTGGCAGAGATGACACGTACTGTAAGCTGTACCATGAGTTGGAAAGTAAAGGATTCGGGGTCACCACTTCACCGTTTAATGTATTTGGTTGGTTATATCAGAAGGTGACGGTAAATAATGAGAAGCGTGTTCTTTAATTGGTGTATTATCGGTGACTGATGAACTTACGCACCGAGCGCAGTCGGCTCTTCTTATTACATATACAGGGTGGTCCAAACCTTGACGTCAAAAAATTTTTTTTAGATTCCCTACGTCATGGGCTATCAGAATATACCCCATGTATGTTAGCCGATTTTTTGTAGTTTTCGAGTTATGAATTTTTGAAAATTTATTTTTTGAGAAATTCTGGAATGAAGAAATTTATTGATAAAAAAAAACTATTGGGTTTTTTTAACATTTTCTTTTTGTAAGAGTATTACAACAAATAAAGCATTTACTGACAAAAAAATTAGCGTCCTCAATTTGATACAAGTAGGATAAAAAATACCAAATTCAAAATTTTACGTTAAAAATGCATCAAAATAGCATTAATGTACGTAAATAAAAAAAATAAAACATATCCCAAGGATTTTTGGTAATGCAAAGACTGCCCTAGACCTTAAAGCTTCGTAAAAGCAAAAAAAAAGTGATACTTAATAATGAGGATTTTTCGCAGTAGTCGGTCAGAAAAACTTAAAAAGCTTAAAATTTTAAAGTAGTAAAAAATGACTTGAATAACTACACAAATTGAGTTTTCGTGGAATTTTCTGTCTTTGTTTATTGATAAGAACAACAAAACAGACGAAATTTCACTTTATTTTTAAATTAAAAATTTAGAAGTTTTTTTAAGTTTATTTGACCGACTACTCCGAAAAATCCTCATTATTATGTATCACTTTTTTTTTGCTTTTACGAAGGTTTAAGGTCTAGGGCAGTCTTTGCATTACCAAAAATCCTTGGGATATGTTTTTTTTTTATTTACGTACATTAATGCTATTTTGATGCATTTTTAGCGTAAATTTTTGAATTTGGTATTTTTTATCCTACTTGTATCAAAGTGAGGACGCTAATATTTTTGTCAGTAAATGCTTTATTTTTAGTCATACTTTTGCAAAAAGAAACTATTTAAAAAACCCAAATGTTTTTTTTATTACTAAATTTCTTCATTCCAGAATTTCTCAAAAAAAAATTTTCAAAAATTCATAACTCGAAAACTACAAAAAATCGGCTAACATACATGGGGTATATTCTGATAGCTCATGACGTGAGGAATCTAAAAAAAAATTTTTGACGTCAAGGTTTGGACCACCCTGTATAATAATAAACATAGATATCTAGATGTACAATGAGGTAGCGGGGCGGTACGCCAGACACAAAACGTTAGGTTTTACTCGATACTTAATACATTCTATCGGTGACTGATGAACTTACGCGCCGAGCGCAGTCGGCTCTACTTATTACATATTGTATAATAATAAACATAGATACAGGTGTAGTGAGAAATTACTTGCCGTCGGAAACGTTCGTAAACACATGCTGTTTCAGACAGTGTCACCGAGTCTGACTGAAGTAGCATGACAGCTATTACTGTCAGTCTCAGTGAGATAGACTGAAACAGCATGACGTTGACGAACGTTTCCGAAGGCAAGTCATTTCTCACTACATCTGTATCTAGATGTACAATGAGGTAGCGGGGCGGTACGCCACAATACGCTAGGTTTTACTCGATACTTAATACATTCTATCGCGCTAGGAATGAGTTGGAGATAGCGCGATGGCCTGCTTTACGTACCGTGTAAAAGCTATCGTATCCTTGGCAACTCATGGTACGTTTACTGAGATACTCGAAGTCAGGATAGAGTGCCTACTGCGAACCACGAACGAAGTGCCTCTCTCTCGCACTACTGTAATTCGTACGTAAGTATGACAGGGAGGCAATGCTTCGTTCGGGGGTCCGCAAATATTCTGCGAAGTCTAGACTACTCTGAGGCCCTACCGCGAAAATCGAAATTCGTAAATTTCGAGGATTTCTCTCCGTCACTCAAACGAAGGTTTCATTAGAGTGAGAAAGACAAATCCTCGAAATTTACGAATTTCGTTTTACGCGGTAGAGGCCCTCAGAATCATCTAGTCTTCGCAGATTCGCGGGCCGTCAAAGCCGTGTGTCCCAAAAGGGGAACATTACTTAGGCACAATTTGCGTTAAACAATATTGAATAATAACGCCGACTCGCGGACGCAAGAAATGCTCCAATTTCTATATTTAGCAACTTCTAATGGATTGTGAAATTGTACAATGGAGCGTTTGCATCGATGGCAAATGCTTTATAAGTTTTTTTTAATTAATCACCTCTTACATGATTACCGATGGCCATTGGGGCGGGAAGGTTCTTGAGTGGCGGCCACGTACCGTAAGGCGTAGCGTGGGTTGCCCCCCACAAGGTGGACCGATGACCTGGTGAAGGTCGCAGGAGTCCGCTGGATGCGGGTGGCGCAGGACCGGTACCGGTCATTGTGGCAATCTTTGGGAGAGGCCTATGATGACCTCTTACATCCCTTAGTTTGGTAAATTTAATAATAATCGTATTTTTGGTAGTGCATTTTATTATGCGCCAGTAGACAAGGAAAAACTCCTAAAAACATTCATTATTTCATAAACACGCACTAATCACAAACTTAAAAACTTACCCCTTTATTCCTAAACGTTTGTTAACTTAACAAGCCGCTAATAATTGTTTGTCCCTTTTGCTTTTATGGTCACATTGTTATGACCGAAAGGGATAAACAATAGTTAGCGGCTTGTTAAGTTAACAAACGTTTATGAATAAGGGGGTTAAAGTTTGAGTTCGCTCAAATAAATAATTGATATTTTTAAGTGTTAACATGTATATGTATATCTGTGAAAGTGTTTCACGATACATTTCAAAGACAACTAATGGTAAATAGAACGTCAGCCATATTCGTTACTTATTTTTTGTAAACTATTGGCGCTCGAAAGTATGTAGGTATATCGTAACATCGGAGTGTTTAAAAATATCTGAACATGCCTTTATTGCCATAACGATAGAAGCGTGTTCAGGGTGCTTAGAGAAGTTGCCAATCGCTAGCGCTTCATCGTCTATCGTAAACGAAAGGCAGCTAACTGTCTTTGTCGCACTAATATGAAAGAGTGACAGAGAGGGAAAACTACGATACGCTACCAAGCGCTAGCGATTGGCAACTTGGCTAAGCATCCAGATATTTTTGATCGCTCCGGACGCTACTATATTTTTGATGGTGACTGTACCTGCGTCACATCAGTACAGCATGTTTAGCCAAGTTGCCAATCGCTAACGCTTAGTAGCGTATGGTACTTTTCCCTCTCTGTTACGCTTTCATATTAGTGCGACAAAGACAGTTAGCCTTTCGCTTACGATTGACGATTAAGCGTTAGCGATTGGCAACTTAGCTAAGGCACTGGTCACAAACACGAACAAAAGATACGCACTCCCGTGTAAATAAAAGAGACACGGCGATACTCGCCCAGCTATCAGCCATTTAACGCCGGGCGAGTAACGCCGTGCCTCTCTTATTTACACGGGAGCGCGTATGTTTTGTTCGTGTTTATAGCCGATATACGTAGTTCATAGCTTAGTAGCTCGCGGTGAGACCAGTGCCTAAGCACCCAGGTAATATATATTATCAATCTTCACAGATGATGTCATTTAAAAGAAACCAAAATATTTCGACAGCTACAAAATCATTTATTATACAGAAAACTTTACTCTGAAACAGTCGTCGCCAACCTTTTTACAACCCCAAGTGTAACTACACAAAAAGAATCCCACTATTTGAGCGCGGAACGAGCGCGACCTAGTTCCGGCGGCTCTTTAATATAATGCAGGAATCGTCAACCTGCGTGCGGATTATTATGTAACCCTCTGCGTGAAATAGTGTCAGGTCGACAATTACTTGAATCTGTGTACTTCGATGGGCTAAAACTTTCAAAATAATGCGTAAGTTGTCCACCACTGTATGTTTCATTACGTTGGTTCACATAGTTTGTTTGATATCAGGGGTTGTTAATTGTTTGAATCATGCCAAATCTGATGAGTCTAGTTAGCATTATTTTCATTCAGAGAAAGTCATTTATTTTGTTAAAAAATAATTCGGAGATTGTCAATCGATGCATGTTTTATTACGTACGTTGATATCAGGGATCGTCAACATTTTGAATAATGTCAACTGCGATTGGTAAACCTGTATAAAATTATATGGTTTTCAGAAATCGTTAACCTGGGTTTTCTTAGCTAAACTTAATTTTTAAGTTTAGTTTTTTTAATACAGTTGCGTGAAATCTCCAATTTACAACCTAGTTTTTTTACTTCAATATTGTAAGTTAATTTATAATGTAATTGTTAATGTCTTACTTAAGTTATTAAGTAAATACTAATCGGATTTAAAACCAGTTTAAAAAAGGCTGAAAATTAAATGAATGGGAAATGTATTGGTTCATAAAATATTGCTACCGACATTTGATCCCGAACCTATATTTTTATTTAAGACAGGTGTTGTTAACCTTTGAGGATATCACTTTTTTATTATATGTCAGAAGTCATCAACTCTTCAAATACGTCTTTTTATCTCGACGTCGCCAACTGTTTTGCTGTCGGCCATTTTGTCGAGTGCTCTGTTGTTCGCTCATTAAAACAAGTTTAAACGTATATAGTTATGTCAGCTCCGTAGCTAGAGGTGCCGGGTTCGAATCCTAGCGAGGAAATTTGTGTTAAATAATACAACATTTGTATCTATTTTTACATATCTATTATATATTATTAACTCATCACTTGAAGTATCCACAAGATATGATTGAGCTTACCGTGGGACTGGATAGATAGGTGTAAATAAATATCCCACGGTTAGCTAAAGTAAGGCTTGCGATGTGAGAACTAAACGACGAATAGGTATATATAATAGATAGATAATATACATAATAATAATTTGTGATAAACAAATACACAAATAATGCCGCCGCCGGCATTCAAACCCGGAACGGAGACTGACAAAATTATATGAAAAATTATATGAATATGAATATGAATATAAAGGTGCATTTAGACCAAACGAGCGTTCGCTCCTTCTCTATCCGCCACTCTACGAAATCAACGCATTTCGACGAATCACGTTTTGTGTAACGAACGAATTTCGTAGAGTGGGGGATAGAATGAGCAAATGCTCGTTTGGTCTAAATGCACCTTGATATTGTTGAGATTGTGCTATGATATTCATTTATTGATAACAAAAAAGTACATAGTTAAGGCCTTCATAATAACAAAAATCACAATCGTGTCAATTCTGTTACGAAAGTTAGTCATACAAACTATATGATATACTCTGTCTAACCTTGCGCGGTAGTGAAAGGGGGCAAATTTAAGAGATATGTATTCGTATTGTTGATCGCTCATAAAAAAATTTGTCGCCGTTTTTCAGTGCCAAAACTTGTTACTGACACAGAATTTTACTTCGTAACACGAAACATATTTTCTCAAACATACAATGAAATTTTGTTGTTATGTTCCATATAATTGGCTGCGAAGTACCTATTATGACGTTTCAGGTGCGACTAGGACAAGAAGTCGTTAATGGAATTTAATACCAATCTTGAAAGCCTAGGCCGGCAAAGTGCTCTTTTATAATTCCATGCCACATAAAGTTCTGGAACAGGCATCATGACATTTTGTCATTATGCAGATAAAAAAAAACTTTGATGTTTTTGTTGTTTATTTCATTGCATGTTTGAAAAAAGCACTATACATATCTCGGCCGGAAATATAGGGTTACCCGCCTCAGACCTTATATGTCTTCGGCCGGCACCCCCTTTCGTCCCGGCCTCTATAGTAAGGTACTATAACGTTTATTTTTGTTTTCATTAAATGCCTTTAATTATGTACAATTTTTCTGCAATTATTTAAAACTTGAAATATGTCGTCTATTTATCTTAGAATTCACCAACCATTTGTAAATTTTGTAATACGTCGACAACAAGCCGTTCAAAGGGCGGCCATTTTGTCGAGTGCGCGGTTGTTCGCTCGTTAAAGCATGTTTGTACGTGTATGGTGTTTGCAGATATTGTCTTGAATAATGGCCGGGCATAGTGAAATGAGGGTGGGAGATATTTTGTTTGTATACTATGTCTTAATAATGCCATGTGGTGACGGCAGTAGGAATACATTTACTCAAAGGTTAGCTGGAAGAGATCCCTTAAAGGGATACGTTCGCCTTTGTACAATTTCACTGTATATTTTGTTAGTTATTTTTATGATTTGTGCAATAAAGTGTTTACTACTACTACATTTGTCACCACCACATTTCTTCCCGTGGGTGTCGTAAGTAACCAACTATTTGGTTGCAACTCGTTGTGTAAAGGGATCACAATTCGAACGAAACCCACTTTTCAGATTGCAACTCGTTTTGAGTAACTAGGGGTCATTGTTCTAATCTTGAACAAAACATTCTGGTAAATCTGGGATTGCGTACTATACATTAAAATACCTATAACAAAACTGGTTACATATACTAAATTTGACATGAAATTAGAATGATACAATTTGTTTATTTAAGAGTTCCGAAAAAACCGGCCGAATACGTGTCGGACTTGCGCGCGAAGGGTTCCGTACCATTAACAATTTATCATTAAAAATACAGTTAATTCAACCTATCTCAAAAACTATAAGAGATAATTTAATCAAACCAAAAATCGTTGATTAAGTTAATATATTATTAATAAATTAATGCTTGGACAGATTTATTTTCAAAACTAAAATTTATGTACATAAGAAGGTGACGTGGATACCGTACTGTCCGATTTGTCTCTTATCAAAACTAATTTTGAACATATTGGTTTAGAACTAAATTATAGTAAATGTGAACTCTTTATTCAAAAGACTCCCTATAGTTTTTTGTTATAATGATTCAATAATTTATATCAAATGAGTCACACACAAAAGTCGCATGCTGTCAGATAAAAATTATAATCGTTAGGCAAAACATTAGCCAGTACCTTTAAAAAGGTTAATGAAATAAAAGCTGCAACAAAGCCAGGTAAAACATAAATTGGATTCCCAAAGAAACATTTAAAACGACAAGTATATCATTATAATGTCTTTGGTACCAAGTTTTGCATAAGGCAATTTACTTTCCCCAAGAATTCTTAAATATTTTTATTTACTCGGTTATAAAGTCAAACCCAAGATAAACTAGACTTCTCTTTTTACCGCTCGAAATATACTCTCTTATCTTAACTGCCTATAAATAAGGTTTATTTTATGAATGTATATCATTTTATTAAATGCACAGATATCTTAGCCAGCGCTTCTGGTTCTGCAAAATGAATTGTAACCTTATACGTGAGACAGTTAGGCTCAATTTAGGGTATTAGCTTGGATTCATAAAAAGCTTTTATTTATTACTGTTTGTGGAAGCATATCCACTGGATTATTTCCAACGCATCACATTTGAAAAATAATAACATAGAACAGGTAACGGCACTGAATTATTTTTCAACCGACTTCAATATTTCTCAATTCGACTGTACTTATGCATGTTTTTTATTACTGGAAATTAAATATTAAATATCTTGGGAAATAAAAAAAAAACACAAAACATAAAACATATTTTATTTAACTTTACAAATTCACGATAACCTATTTCTATACATAGCAGTACCTACTATAAATATACAGTGTAATTCTGAATTTGAAAGTAACACAATATGCCTTACCATTGGTTGACATGATTCCTACACTGCCGTCTTAACGAAAAAAACCATAAATGCCAAAAAGTTAGTTTCGAGAAAAAGCCAAAAAACTTTGCACGTCAGCCAACATAACTTAAATTCGAAATATAAGGTGGAAACTTTTGTTTATGAATAAAACAATATTGTAAATATTTTATGCATTGCATTGTATTCCATTTTATATTTATTTAAATTAGTTATTTAGAAAAAACTGTTTCTACGTCGTAAAGTAAGTAGTAACATAATAGAAGTACTAACATGAAATAACACAAGTGCCCACTTATGTTTTTTCCGTTAGTTTTGTCTTATGAGGTCTAAGAAAAAAAACCATAAGTACACGCTTATGCTTACGTTTCTAATCGGTCCAGAAACAGAAAAAACACAACAGGGTACTTGTGTTTTATTTATTTAGTAAACAGAATCAAATTCTGACTTTTATAATAATAGCAAGGATTAATAAAACATGGAGTAACGTATGCGGAATGAAAGCAAGACAGATTTTGACGAAGTAAAAAATTAAAAAATTAAATTGAAAGTGTATCTCAATGCTAAATTAATTTGGATACATTTGTTAATTAATTTGGGAAGTTTTATGTGTTTTAGCATCTTTCTTTAGAAATTATGGTCAATTAAGTAAAACAATGTCGCAAAATTGCATATATTTTCCACAGGACACATTTGCTATGGCCAAAATCGACGATAATTCTAGGTTTTTAGAATTAGGCAAGATTTCACAGGCACAAAATCGAACAGAGAGTTCAAAAGGACATCTAAATATAACAATAATATTGATAAAAAATATCCTTAAAGCGTGGGCATCGCGAAACTTTAAAAAAGAACAAGCCTACCAACACCGAAAATAAAAGTAACCAACTATGAAAATGTGACTTCGTCATTAAGTCAAAAAATGTAAAAAAACACTGCTTTTTGCAGTAACGGATGTCTCGGTGAACGAGTTATTGGTTAAGGACGGTTGTACCTTGTGGGCTCCCCAGTCGGGCCTTGGGTCCATCGCAGATGTCGGCTTATTTAGATGCTGGGGTAATTGAAGAAGCATGGCCATCGGCCTCGCTTTACGTACTCGCAAGTGACATGCACCCTCGAAGTGAAGGCCTTCCACCCTGGAACTCGCCCTTCGGACTAGGTCAACATAGATTAACATTGGTTCCGGTAATGTTTCGGCCCTCACGCGACGTGCCCTTCGACTTCGCCCAAAATTAAAATTACTGGGATAGGAGCTCCTCGGGCCCCCGGAGCGAAGCTTCGGTCCTCCGTGGAGTCTGTTTTTAAAACCGTAATATTATAGATGTACTTGCATTCAATGCAAGACACTTCTCGTATATTATAAAGATGGTGCTGAATTACGTACAACGACAATGTGCCAAACTACGCGCAAACTATTTCACAGGAAAGCACCTTCTGAGCCTAATGACGTAGGGCGAGAGGCAATCGGGGGGCTACTACTAGCCTAATAAAGCATAAGTTACAACAACGTTTGAGAAATAAACCTTAAGTTCATATTTAAGCGGCTGACACTAAGCAAAAAAGCATAAGAACAAGCCCTAAGAGAAAGAAAAAACATAACTTGCCAACTTATGATTTTTCTGTTTCGGAGACTTGTGATTAATAAAAAATATACATGATAAAGCGACAACATACCTGACAACTTGTGGGTTTTTTACTTAGTACTTTTAAACGATATACAAATATGATTTTTCTTCTTCTGATATCAATGTTGGAGTCCAATTCGGGATAAAATATCAAAGACCATAAGTCGCCACTTAAGTCTTTTCTGCCTATGAATATGTTGTTATGGTGTTTCTGTTTCAAAACGGAAGTAATTTCGCTAAAAAAACGTGGACTTATGCTTGTCTAAATCGGCATCTGTAGGACATACAGAAATAACGGTCAGATAGAAAAATTCTATTTTTTTCCCTGATTCCGAGGCTAGTAATAACTCAATTTAGCAAAAAATGTCACTTATGGTTTTTCTTCTTAAGACGGCAGTACACTAGGCGATGCCTGTCCCGTAGGAAAGCACATTATCCATGTTACATATCAGTCAGTTGTGGCGCGTAATGATTGTTACAAAAAGTAGGGAATATTACATAATAATTTAAATGTATTGTAATTGTTTTGTAATTGTCTTTGAGGTGCAATAAAGAGTTATTGTATTGTATTGTATTGTATTGTATCTAAGCTAGATCTTACATATCTTAATACTAACTAATCCCGGCTAAGGGAACAGCAATAGGGAGATTATTGCTATTTTTATGTTACAAGAAAATATTTTGTAAAAACGAACAAACCAAAAAAAAAAAAATTATTAAATAAAAGGTGAATGTATGTGTACGAATGTGTGTGTGCGTGTGTTTGATTGTTTATGTGTGTGTGTATATGTGTGTGAAAAGAGAACATGAGTGCAGAACGGGGTAGTTATATTCCTTTCAGAAGGCTTTCGGTATCATCATAGGTCAAATTGCTTAACCATTCGCAGAGCTTAGTTTTTAATTGTTGAATGGTAAGGTTTCTAATTTCCAGTTTTCTGCTTATTTTATTGTAGATGAACGGGTGAAGGTGCGAACTAAACCTCCTGGCAAAAAACGTTACCGACTGTGGCAAGGGAACTCTAAAAATTCGTTTCTGTAACAACGCGGAGTAATTGGGAAATCTTAGAACCTCTTTGTGCATTTCTAGAGAAGCGCGCATAATGAATAAGGCACGCACGCTGAGCACATTCATATCTCTAATACACAAGTAGTTGGGTACCTCATTCTCTTCTGTAATATAGTCTTCAAAACTGCTCTTTGGGATCTTTCAAGTATAATCATGTGTGTTTTACAAGCTCCCCCCCAGGTGGAAATACAGTAAGTTAGCACAGACTGACATAATTATGCTCACATAAAATCTTACACAAATCGACTTGGTCCCACGGTAAGCTCAATTAAGGCTTGTGATGTAGGTACCAAGCGACGATAAATAGTAGATACATGAAGATACTCAAATAAATAGACAACCATGACCAAGGAACAAATATTTGTGATAAATATGTAAATACAGAAACATTGCCCTCGCCAGGACTCGAACCCGGAACCTCCAGCTTCGTAGGCAGGGTTACTAGGTACCAACTAGGTTACGGAGGCTGACAACTATCAGAATTTGATTTGTCAGGGATGTACGAAATATTGTATTACTATAATATCTTTAATTAGTTTCATATTATACACCTAAATGCAACGAATATAGGTAGATATAAATGAGAGGCATTGTAAAGAATTACGTGTGTTTATTTTTTATGAAACAAGCGTCACTGATTATAGTAAATATTCTGATATTTTTAAGTAAAGATAACCACATAACAAAAAAAAATGATTTAAATACTAACGATAATAGTACATTTCCTAAGTCCGAGTAAAAAAAAAGTTTTTGCACGTGTAAGGGACGATTTTTTTCATAACAAGTGCATTTTGCGATTTTTGCGCACTAGTTAGGAAAAAATATTTTTTACATGACATCTCAAATGCCGCTCCGGCTAAGAAACGAAAATTTCTGTCATACATACAGAGATAAAGGCAAGTGCTAAATAACTTGTTTACTTAAAAAAATAAAATCTTTGTAGGTAGCAAAAGCTTGAAAAATAACATCTTGATCCAACGATAACAATATTGAACCAACGTTTTAAGAACCCTTATAACGACTGTCGCAATAGCATTAACACAATAAATCAAACTTTTTCAAAACACCTGCCGCGTAAAGTGCTTATTATGATAACGGGCGTAATGGACCCGTTGACCTGGATTGTTTCTACTTATTTATTTACGCATAATTATGTGTACGCCGTCAACGCACGCCACTACGAATCAATAAACACTGTGTATGTATTTACTAGTTCGTGCTGTGTTTAGACTTAGAATATCGTACAAGTTACTTGCGTCTTACTGTACCAGTTTATTGTGCAATTGTATAGTATTTTAATTTTGAATTTAAGGGTAAGTAGTTCTAAGCGATTATTCTGTCGCACCAATCAAGTCATTACCATTCCCAAATTATTGAAGAACTGCGTATAAATAGTGGAGTCATTTTCGGTTATCTTGTAGCAGACGCATGTTTGTCTGCTATTCTGTTGTAATAGTCTCGTTTGCTTTTATAAAACGGAAAATAAAGTGGTGATGGTAATAAACAATAAAAACGCTTAAAAAAATCGCGTAGAAACGCCCTTAAAGTGAGACAATTTTAAAACAAATTACAATTACGTAGAAAATATCATTTTAAAAGTATGTGTTACTAAACTTAAACCAGATAAAACTAAAATAAATCTAAAACTATAATAACATTAATAACATGCCACGTTAAAGCGTTGCGCGAAGAAGCTGCCAGCCCTTGGGTATCTCGTGGAGTCTCTTTCGAATTAGATAATATCCTCCGGCCGCCCAGAGGCCTATTAAAAAAAAAATCTATTCTATTTCCTACAATAAATACACATTTCAAATTCGTTGGAAATTTTTAATGTCTAGGCCGCAGAGGGATGCATGTATGACTACTTCTTCGTTGTTAACTAGTTATGGTACCCGTGGTCACAACACAACACACAACTTTCAGCTGTTGATTTTTGTCCACTTTCGCATTTTTGTCCACATACAACGATGCCCATGGGTCTTTGTCTATGATTCAAGTAGAGTAGTATAAAGGCAGCATAGGTCGCATGTCCAAGGCCGTCCGTCTATCAACGAATAAGTCTTGAAAAAGGCCCTAAACCCTGCCCTGAGGCTCTACCGCGAACCACAAACGAAGTGTTGCCTCCCTGTCAGACGTATGTACGAATTCACGAGTGCGAGAGAGAGGCAACACTTTGTTTCGTGATTCGCGGTAGCTCTGTCGGTGTCAACTCTTTGCCAGCCTCCGGAGTACAGTCTCCATCAGATATATCGGATCGGACAAGATGCTCACAAATATCTGGATGCTTAGCCAATTTGCCAATCGCTAACGCTTAGTAGGGTATCGTAGTTTTCCCTCTCTGTCACTCTTTCATATTAGTGCGACAGAGACAGTTAGCTGCCTTTCGTTTACGATTGACGATTAAGCGTTTGGCAACTTGTCTAAACATGCTGAGCTGTTACTGACGTCACAGGCCTCCGTAGGCTACAGCTTTCGCTTACTAACGGACTGATTTGCTTGTTTACCGCTAACATAAACTTATAATTAAAAAAGTTGTAACATCGGTAGTAAATTTCTTTTTATTTTCTGAATGTCATGACAATTATTGTCATAATTAATTCTTGATATGAGGTTCGGCTTGTGTCGGCATTTAGCTATAATTGTCGTGTTTTTAGGGACAATAGGTACCTAGTAATTTTGCTTCGCAACAAAGTAGGTGTTTATTGTTGATTTCTTAATGTTAACGACCATACGACCCGTGCGATGGTAAGTGGTATCCGTAGCTTATGGACGTCTGCAATTGAAGGAACTGTAATTTTATAATCGTCACACGTCACACTTGCTCCATAGTGAAATAGCATGGTGTATATTAAGTTTTTCAAGCACTCCATTGCTGGTATTTTGTATACTTATACCAGCAATGGAGAGCTACATAAAAATACAGAGTGAAGCTAAAAAGCGTATAAAACGGGCTCAGAAGATTAGGGCTAATCCGTCCTCTGGAAATATGAAAAATGAATAGGATTTTTCGCTGGACAACAGATGCGAACGGGGATTTAGGGTTTGATGTGACCTGCCAATGACAATGTCATACAGTGTGACAAATTACGTTCAATTTTATTTTAGGTGCCGATTTAAAGAAATAATCATTTGTATACCTAACCCATTTTTTATACAAAATATTTAAGAATATAAGAGAGTGGAATAACTGCTTTTTTACTTTTTGGGACTGCCAATTAGTAGTACGGTCAAATCGTACATTAAACTCGCAAAACATGTAGTAAAGCTGCATTTTTGGTATGTTATTTAGACACCATAGGGCAGTATAAAACCACATTTTGCAAGCAAAAAAAAGTTGTGCTAGCTGCGTTATACGTGAAAAACTGTGAAATTTACTGTCTATTTTTAGTTTCTGATTTTTATAAAAAATGCCTTACGTTTTTTGACAATATGTATCAGGTAATGTTTAAAGATGAATAAATTTGTAACAAGATGAGATAACATGCATTACCGTAGGTCTTATAATTTCAGAGATTCGAGACTTCAAATAGTACCCTGTTTTGTAAACTAGATAAAATGTTGAGTTTTGCTAACGTTCTTGGTTTAATATCGCCTTACCTAATTATGCTACGAAAAACATGAAATAATTATCTTATAGCGCAATTAATATTCTTTCATTTAAGGGTAAAATCAGGTCAGTAAACTTTGTAATTGAAACTAAAAACGCGAAATTCAAAAAGCAGGAGGTCTGCTATCTAAGTTTTTCATACAAATGGCGAGTCGTGTTGCAAAGCTGCAATTTTTGTATATTATAAAGGCTCTATAGGGATGTACGAAAATGCATATTACAAGAAGAAAAAAAGAAGGATTTGGGTATAGGACGTAAAAAACTGAAAAAAAATCGGACTTTTTTTAGTTTTTGACGTTTAACTAAAAAACTATAACTTTTTTATACTAATTGCTATAAAACTATGAAAGAATATTAAATTTGAAAGGATTTGAGCTACCTTGCATTACCCTAAATTATATAGATTTAGAGATACGACATTTCAAAATGTGCCCTTCATTAAGTTAAGAAAATAAATACATGTTTTGAAGCCTCGTATACCCCCAACTATAAGACTTACAGTAAATGTTATTGGCTCAATTTGTTCCAAATTTAATGTAGTTATTATTTACAATTACTTTTTTTCTTAGCGTGAATGTTTTGCCAATATTTAGTGAATAGCTTTAACGTAACCTAAAATTTGTTTATGTTTTGATAAAAGGGCACTTTATGAAATGTCGTATCTCAAAATATATATAATTTACGGTGATGCAATGTAGCTCAAATCCTTTCAAATTTAATGTTCTTTCTTAGTTTTATAGCAATCAGTATCAAAAAGATAATAGATTTTTAGTTAAACGTCAAAGCTAAAAAAAGTGCGTTTTTTTTCCGTTTTTTACGTCCTATGCCCAAATTTTTTTTTTGTTTTTCTTTTAATATGCATTTTCGTATATATCTATAAGGCCTTTATAATATAGGTACCAAAATTGCAGCTTTGCAACTCGACTTGCGATTTGTATGAAAAACTTAGATAGCGGGCCTCCTGCCTTTGGAATTTCGGGTTTATACTTTCAACTACAAAGTTCACTGACCTAATTTTACCCTTAAATTAAAGAATATTAAGTGCGCTATAAGGTCATCATTGCATGTTTTTCGTAGCATAATTAGGTGAGGTGATATTAAGTCGAAAACGTTAGCAAAACACAAAATTTTATCTAGTTTACAAAAAGGGGTACTTTTTAAAGTCTCGAATCTCTGAAACTATAAGACCTACGGTAATGCATGTTAGCTCAACTTGTTGGAAATTTATTAGTCTTTAAACGTTTTTTACATATGATATCAAAAAACGAAAGGTTTTTTAAATAAAAATCAGAAACTAAAAAATGGCCGTAAATTTCGCAGTTTTTCACGTACTACCCAGCTAGCACAACTTTTTTTTGCTTGCAAAATATGGTTTTATACTGTCCTATGGTGTCTAAACAACATACCAAAAATGCAGCGATACTACTTGATTTGCGAGTTTAGGGTAAAATTATGTACGATTTGACCGTACTATAGTATAAAACTCACTATAAAAACTGACACTACTCTTAGCAACCTCTCACGTCAGTATTAAGTGAGAACTGAGATACTAGCTTTTTTCAAGTAGGTAGGTATTTGTTACTTAGTGAGTTTTGCTTGTCAATCGACGAAATGAAAAATGCTTGATTTCAGTTAGATGTGTATTGAAATTTAAGTACGATATCTTTAGGAATTTAAATTTTATTTAGGAATTTAACTAATAAAATAACACCCCAACCCGAAACATTGAGCCAGCGTCCACGCCTCGCGGCTTGCGGCGTGCTTGATAATGGAGACCTAGGCTCTCTGAAACATTTTGCTAGTAGTGCAAATGAATTTTCTGACACGTGAGTTTTACCATTTAATTATATTAATACTCAAGATTTTGACGGTCTGTCTTTGAAGTGTGATTTTTTTCCTAAACTTTACCTGTGTTTATTAATAAAAAATAATAATACGGCTTGTACCTACTACGAGTAATGAGAGTATAATAATAATATATGTTTTCTCTTGTTTCAGGTTACGCTATAGGAAATTATCGAGTGCCACCATATACCAAGTGTTCTTTACTAAATATTTAAGACTAGGTAAGTATTTTATATATTTCATATCTCTTATATTTTGAGGCAATACAGTGCCGTAAGACCATACAACTATGGTCCACAAGTTCAACTCGTAATTAAGCATCAATGAAAATCTTTTATTGTTGTTTTATCTACGTTTTTTAGTCATTAATGAGGAGACTTTGTGTAACAACTGAGTCAATAATATAATAATTACACTAAATCGAAGATATTTTCCTTAGTTTTGGACCATAGTTGGGAGCTTTTGGACTATAGTTGGGTATTATGTAAGATTTCCACAATAAAACAGGTATTTCGATTTTCGATCTGAACTGCTACCAAAGTTCGTATTCTTGCAAATAAATGATTTGATTTGTAAATTTTGGGGTTTATCTCTGTCACTCCAACGGAGGCGTCATTAGCGTGACAGAGAAAATCCCGACATTTCCGAACTTCGGTGTTCGCGGTAACAGGCCTGTAGCCGTACCATGAGGATACATATAATGTTTACGTTAGTATTTACTCGATACGTACGCAATTTCAGTCATAATTATCACGCTTGTACTTAATGCGGCAAACGTAAACTATTATAGATAAACACAGCACCAGTAGAAAACGAAAAATGTAAACAAATATGGCTGACTTTCAAGTACCTATTTGATGTCTTTGACACATTATAGTGAAATATGTTTATTTATTTATTAGAAATACGTTCCTACATTTATTTTTATGTTAACACTTTGACTGTCCGTGCATTACATATAATGCACAATAAAACTGCCTCAATAAGTTCATGTGACGTCAGAAATGATCAGCTCGGAACATGCGTGCATTATATGTAATGCACGGACGCTACAAGCGGACTTGTCAGAGAAAGCGAGGGACATTTAAAATGATAATACAAAAAAAAATGCATAATTTCAACCAAAAAGTTTGTGATTCTAAGGATAAGACCTTAGGAATACGCTGTTAAAGTTATTCGGTCGTCTCACATTACACGATGTATGTTCGCGATCTCGCCGAACCGGAAATTGAATCTGCCGAAGCCGTCACATCCGGCCACTTACGAAAATATGTCAAAAAATACACCGTCTTTTGTTGGAATAACAATATGGAGCTGGTTTTTAATGCTTTTCGGAGTTCTAGTGTTTGGTTAAGTTGGTGCTTTAGATGTGTTAGGAAAAAGGTAGAGACATCACTTTGACTAAGTTATTCCTTTTTTAGGATATCGGCCAGAAAAGGAAAAAACTAAACCTTATCGTTAAGACTTTGTATCGCAGAAATATTTGTTTCTAAATCTTGTTTAGGTCTCAATTGTTGTTATTTATATCTAGTATATTCTCGTGTCATGGGACTTTCATACACAAATCGACCTAGTACCACGACGTTTAAATTTTCGGGCAAAGTCCCGTTTCTTTACAATGGCTTGTTTTTTCGAATTCTTTCGGAAACTCTAAACCTATGTTGATTAAGTTTTCATTAAGTTGTTATCGAGAAAATGTCAATTGAAACAGGTGGAAGAAGTTACAGTAATAGTGACAGTTATTATTTCTTTCAAAACCCGAAAAAAAAGTTTCACATTTTTTATGATTTTTTCCGACATTTTCATCGCAAGTTCCACGGTAAGCTTAATTAAGGCTTATGGGTACCCTTATCGGGATTCATACCCGGAACTTTTAATTTCTATTCAAAACACCAACAGAAAGTAAACCTTAAACACTCGTAAAAAACAACAGTCGAACAAACAGAATTGTAAGCACATTTAAAAGAACTAAATACAGAGACGATGTTTCCTTCGTTCACCCAACAACGGTTTTAAAGCGGGTTCTATTGTTATTTTACGTTTTAGAGTGTTTATACGACGTATTTTGTCGGATTTTTTGCTCGGTGCTATCTTCTTTAAAAATGGTACGTTCTTATTCATAAATGGGTCAAAATTCTTTTCATTGTCTTATTTCATACCACTCTGTCACGTTTTTAGTGGCTGTTTCGACTCAGTATATAAAAACAGGGATCCCTTTCTTTCCCATATATTTGTTAATCCGAATTTCGTTAGTCAGAAATTGTTATCCATATAATTTACTGATATAAGCATCAATGGTCATAATTTTTGTTAAGTATAACGATTAATAGATCTAACATTACTAACCTATAACATCACATACTCTAATTACAAAAGGTATAAAATTGCTGTCTATAACATTCGAAGGTCTATCTATAATGTTTTAGAAATATTTTAAGTCAAAATATTTTAATCAAAATTCAAAAAATTTAATATTTTATAAGAAATTTTATTATTATTATGTTTGTATCTCTCTTTCATCACGGGCCTATAAATCCCGGTCTTTTGATAGGCTTGCGCGGGGATACAGATCCAACACGTAGAGGCCCTTTGGAGAAATTTGCTGTGTTTTACACCTGCTGCAACCCATTCACGGGCACAAAAATAGATATCCGTGAACCGGTCCCAGCAGGCGTATAGAGACTATTGAGAAGGAATGGAAAAGACTAATGGGCTATGGTGATGGAGGATGGATGGATCAGAGATGGAACTATAGAAAAGAGGTCCGGACACCTGCCATAACAATGATTTCTCTTTGCTATCGAGGCAGGCGGTGACTCGCCGCCGACTAGATGGGCCCCCGTAAATGCCGTCACAAGAGACAGCCAGGGGCAACACCGGTGTAGGCGGCTCAGGAGTGTAGAGAGGTGTACACCGCTTTCTGCGCAGTGGCTTGTCAGCCGCTGCACCAACTCGCGACTTACGCAAATTTACACTTCCACCCCTGGAGCATATAGCTCTGACGACTCCTCTCTGGACGGCCAGTTAAGGCAAGCCAGAGCTGAGAGTCCTACGGGTCCCCTTGGGGTTCCACTCCGACCGACGAAGACACGCCGGAGGCGGGGACCCTGACCGACTCTCGGGAGCACTCGGGTCCGTGGGGTCGTTACTCCCCAACAGCTCGCCACAAGCTGCCCTGCGGCCTTATTATTATTATTATTATTATTATTATCTCCTTTATTTCTCTATTCTCTTAAGTTAGGTTTTTTATACAAATGTCTATAAAAGTAAAATACAATAAAACATACAAAAACAATACAAAACACATAAACACATTATAAAAAACCTAACCTAGGGTGCCGCCGGCAACGGGGCGGGCCCAAGCTGCCGGTGGTTAAGGTCGCAGAGAGAGGAACCGACGGACTATCCGCGCCGTGTCCAGGACTACCGCCTTCTGTATCCGACCCTTGATCCAGCCATCTAGCGAGAGACTCTTAAGGTGTTGGTCGAGACTCTTCGCTATTAAACCGTTCGCTGTAACGACTATCGGGACTATGATCGTCGAGTCAACATCCCACATGGCGGTTATCTCGTGGGCCAAGTCTAGGTACTTACTGGACTTGTCCTTTTCGGCCTTCACGAGATTCTCATCATGGGGGATGGATTATTATTATTATTATTATTTATAATTCAGGCAGACAGTTGAAAAACAACTGATGTAAGCCCGTATCCTGATATCCTCTTCTAGGTTGATCTCACATTAATATGTTTATCAAGTCTATTTTTAAAAATGTTTAAGTTGGGTGCTGAAACTACTTCCTCTGGTAATTTGTTCCAAGGCCTGACTACTCGGTTGGCAAAAAAGTGTTTATGCGGGTTGTTACTTGATATGCATGGTCTTTGTAATTTTAAGTGATGCCCTCTTAGCCGAGTATTGGTGTCTCTTTTAAGTAGTGATATGAAGTCTAGGAGATCATAGTGTCCATTCAGTATTTTGTACACTTCAATAAGGTCTCCTCTATCTCTTCGTTCCTTGAGAGAAGTCAACTTCAGCACTTCCAATCTCTTTTCATATGGTAGTCTCTTGATCTGTCTTGGTATTTTAGTGAAGCTACGCTGTACCTTTTCCAGTAAGTCAATATCGTCCTATTAATGCAAATACCGACTAAGTGACTTTTCCACGAAATCGTGTTTTTTACGCCTTTGGAATAAGAATTTCAAGGACTACAATCTAGTAAAACCCAAGTTTTGATACGACTCTCCGTTCCAAAGATAGCTTTTAAATAAAGTTACATAAACGTCATTTTACTGAAATATTCACTGCCAAAATCTGATATACATAACTTAATACAAAACTTTATGCTTTCTCCGCCAAGTAAAAACTGTTAATGGTACATAGTGTTTATTTGCATTTATACATTCCCATTTTAAGTTTTACCAAAAAATATTATATATACGTATTTGGTTTTAGCATGAAAATGATTCTATTGAATTATTTATTTTACGACAGGTTGAACACATTACATGCCTTTAGCATGTTTTTCCAGTAGATAATTGTTTCCAAACAACGCCAATATCATACTGCCAAAAAATTCAAAAACGCGACTTAGTTGCTTTTGCTTGTAGTTCTATTTCAATATTGACGTAAGTCTCTACAGGAGAAACCAATTATGTGCGCGTACGAGCTTCACGCCGTAGTAACATCACTCAGTTGCGACTCACGCGCCGATGTCACAGGTTGTTGTTTCTCGTAATGTTTGTTAAAAAAATCGTGTAAAAGACTATTTTAGCGCTAGTGTATAATAACCAGGGCCCGTAACTTTCATGCCGATGACATCAATTTGACGTCACGCTCCATTTAGGGTGATCCAAAATAGTTTTAATGTTAAATATTAATCATTAGTCGTCAATCATTTTAATCATGTACAAATAACTTGAAAAGTAGTCTGTTTACACGTGAAATAAATAATACCTACTTGATACGTGCTTTACGTTAACCACTTGAACGTCCACCCCGCGCGACCATATTCCGGTCAACTGTCCGGGTTTTTTTAGCGACGTACGCCCCGCGCTGCGCAGTCACAAGATTTTACAGAAACGTTTATATTTTCTAAACTACTTAAGGTATAAAAATAAAAAAAATCAGGAGTATAAATGAAAATACAATTATTAAAATACAATGATAGTTATTGTAAAATACCTAATGATTTTGACTATAATCAAGGTTAAACTTAACACATCGGTAAAAAAATAAGAAAGATAACCTTCATATTTTAAACTCACTTGACAGGTATCACACTGTCAAAAACTTAAGATGATACACATTATCGTATAGAGCACACGTTCCTGATCATTTTTATGTATAATAACCCCAAAAATATGTAAATTAACGTGAAATACTTACGACATAACTAGGAGTCCTTAGCAAACACTCAGGCAGTTTGACCCAACACTGACAAATTATATTTTTTTATCGACTGAGTAACGAGCGTACACTGCCATATATATTTTTTAGCGCAAACTAGTTTATTAGGCTACGTTGTTGCAACAAGGGAATTAGGAAATAATGCCTCTATATTTCGCTAAATGCCGCTATAATCAACTGTGTCTCCTTCGACTTAATTGGATAGTATAGCATCCACGAACAGTCTACTGCCTTTTTTGTTTGGATACTATGCTATCATCGGACGTTCAAGTGGTTAAAGAGGAATTCCGTTTTCTACGTAATTATGGAAATGTGTTAACAATATCATTAAATAAAATGTATGTATGGAAACAAATCAAATAGATTTACTTATGGTTCACGTATCAAGTAGGTATTATTTATTTTACGTGTAAATATACTACTTTTGAAGCTATTTTTACATGATTAAAATGATTGATGACTAATGATTAATAATTATCAATAACACTATTTCGGATCACCCTAAATGGAGCGTGACGTCAAATTGATGTCATCGGCATGAAAATTACGGGCCCTGATAATAACAATGAGTGCAAGGAGTAGAAAACTCGTTAGACTCGCCACGGGGAACAAGGAAACTGCCTTTGGTCCGTTTTCGTAATTATGGTTTCGTAGTTAGCTATGTAAGAGGAATTATTTTTCGCCATTTCGTAATTGATTACCAAAGCGGAATTTATTTTCCGTTTTCGTAATTGCTTACTAATTCTTCTTTCGTAGTTAATTACCAAAACATATTTACTTTTCTTATTTCATAATTGATTACGAAAAAATAATTTACTGCACTAGTTAATTTTCATAAATTGCCTGATACTGTTTTGAGATCTTTGTTCGTTTAGCCATTTTCCACAATATTTTTTAGTCGATAGATTTCCACTGCTACTGGACATAGGCCGCCCTCAGAGCATGCCTTAAAGATCGATCGTGAGTAGTCGGCATCCAATAGATCCCCGCTGAGGATTTTAAACAGAATAATATGGATTGCTTGTATAAACTGTGGCCATAAAATAAGTGTATTCCCGTTGCCAGAGACGTTTTTTGGCCACCTTGTATATTGTTAATCTTTTGCTGGATGCTATGTCATAATTTGTTATGTTTTTTTTCATAAGATAACTTTTATTTTATTAGGACTTTCAATCTAAAAATACCGGTATTGAAAGTCCTAGTACATAATTATATACCAAGAAAAGAAAAAAGGCATCACTACGTTTTAATTATTTGGTACAAACTATATTGAATTCATTGTATTCCATTTTATGGAAATAAAAAAAGCTATGAAAGTTCCGATTTCAATTATTCCATTAAGAATTTATTTAGCGTTAATGGTTTCATTAATCGCAAAATTGAATAAATTAATTACGAAACTCCAACAAATTTCATTTTGTAGACAACTCAGTTACTACCTGCAAAAACATATTTTATCCAAGGTAACTACGAAACTCAATTACTAAAAAGGAATAAACTCTCTTTTGATAATAAATTACCAAACAGTAAAACATAATTCTCGATTCGCAGCCAAATGACTGCGAAAAAAGAAAAATAAATTCCTGTTTCGTAGTCAACTACGAAACAGATTACGAATGCAGAAATCAGATTCCGCTTTGGTAATCAATTACGATACTGTGAAAAATAATTCTTCTTACGTAGGTAACTACGAAACCATAATTACGAAAATAGACCGAAGGGAATTTTGCTTTATTTTTCGTAACATAACTTTCAATAATGTATGACTACCGGTTATCAAGTGTACAAATACTATTTATATTATTACTGTTATGTGTAATTATAAAATGAAAAGTAACATCCTTAGTCATACATTATGGTGTTATTTAGTTTCGGAGGCCTAGCTTTCGAGTTCTAGTTGGCAGAGTTGCTGAGCGAGCGTAGTAGATGTAGTAAGTATATGATGCGATTACTCGAAGACGCCTGAACCGATTAGCATTTTTTTTTTTATTTAAAGGTGTATAGTTTTGAGATATTGTTTTAAAAATCTTAACGTAATCAGTTCAGTCGTTTATGAGATATCAACAAAAACTGGTGAAGTTCGTTGTTTTTTATTTTTTTTATTTCGTGTTTTTCCCACAAAACCTAAAACTATGTATTATTAAGGGTTAGGAGGCTTCCAAAAATGCTTTATTGTCAATAAAATACTGTGATTAGTGATGATAATTTGAAGATTTGAGACTTAAACGAAGACACTTCTAGATTTCCTACAGATAAAACCGATTAAGTCATTGTGGATTTTTAGTAAATTTTGTAATAACTTAAAAATCTGAGACTTTTTTTTATCATATTGTGAATTATAAGAAACGTACATGTCAACCAAAGCTTAATCAAAGGAATATGTTGTTCTAGATGTATTGATAAGAGAAATAAACAAAAATATATTTCTACAGGAAAAAGCAACTAAGTTTGCGACTGTTTTATTAAAATCGCATTTTTATTGTCAATCAAATACAGACTGAATAATTTTCAGGATTAGATAGTAAACTAGACAATATAGGCTATAAAATTCTAGATACAGATTGTACATATCTTAATTTTTTAATGTAAAGATATACCTCCAAACATTAAAATCGCATTATCTCAAAATCACTTTTTTTTACTTAGTCGGTATTTGCAGTAATAGGACGATATCTTTTGCAAAATAAGGATTCCAGATTTGGAAAGCGTACTCCAGTATTGGCCTTATGTAAGTTTTGAGAATCTTGAGCATCATATTGGGTGTGAGAATTCCAAATGCTTTCCTTATGAGATAAATAAAACTGTTTACTTTTTTTGCTATTACTGTTATGTGGTCTTCCCATTTCAAGTTTGAAGCAATAATAACTCCCAAGTCAGTTTGTTTTTCAACTGGCCGCAGATTCACGCCATTAAGCTTATATATTAAGTGAGGGTTTTGGTTCCCTATGTGTAGTACTGTACATTTATCGGTATTCAGGTTTATCAGCCATTCCTTAGACCAATTCGCAATTTTGTTTAAATCACTTTGCAGTTGATCGTAGTCTGTCAAGGGGTTTGCAAAAATTTTGGTGTCATCTGCAAATATGCTAACGTTGCAGTGTAGGCAGTGAGGCAGGTCAAATGTGTAGATAATGTACAAAACTGGGCCTAGTACTGAGCCCTGCGGAACGCCACTATGGATATCTCGTTGACCGGACAAGATTTCACCCACTCTTACACGAAAAGTTCTTTGACGAAGAAAATCCTCAATCCATTTAAGTAGTTTGCCTCGTATTCCTATGAATTCTAGTTTCCAGAGAAGTCTATTCGTCGGCACCTTGTCGAAGGCCTTTTCGTAGTCTAGATATATGACATCTACATGATGGTTATTGTTGAAGCTGTACGTCCAAGAAGCAAGGCATGAAAGCAGGTTTGATATTGTGGAGCGGTGGGGACAAAATCCATGTTGTTGGTCACTAATAATTTTGTGCGTTGCCAGAATTTATAACTTTCCTTAATTTAAATTAAGAAATTTATGGACTACGATGCAACTTAGGAAACTTCCTTACCTACTCGACTCTATGGCAGGTCAGTGTAGGTACGACGACGAGCGAAGCGAGGAGGAGTGTTAGGTTGAACTGTGACCTTACAGCGCGCGAGCCGAGCGAGCGAAGCGAGCGTGCCGCGGCAGCGGCCGGCGAAGCGCCAGGACCGACTTTTAAAATAATACTCTTACTATTTACTTACTAACTAAGTTTATTACCAAGTTTACTTACTAAATTTATTAGGTGGTGTATCATTACATTGACAT
This sequence comes from Thaumatotibia leucotreta, assembly GCA_025490895.1. Lineage (NCBI taxonomy): Eukaryota > Metazoa > Arthropoda > Insecta > Lepidoptera > Tortricidae > Thaumatotibia > Thaumatotibia leucotreta. The sequence goes on along the minus strand of JALPQI010006741.1, from coordinate 16,492 downwards.
AATCACGCGACAACAAATAATTACAACTTGCGAATAGACGTTGTAACAGTTATAATAAGGAAGTTTATTGCTTTTAACATTCTGAAAATGATGTGACTTTTATGACCAACAATAATTATGACCTACATAAAACTGACCACCGATTTATGATATTAATTTTTATGACTTATGACAATATGACTAAAAAAAATTCGGACCTACAACGTTATTCGCTTCAAAAATCGAACTTCAAACTTTATGGGAACCAATAGAGACCCATAAAAACAAAATGAGAAATTGAAAACAAAACATCATCTCATACAAAAATCACCACTGCGTCACGTTTTTTAGGGACACAAAATAAAACAACGAAAAGAATTTTTACCCAAATGGCTGAATTTAAACTTTCGTGAGACATAATAACTATTCATATATTATAATTAAAGGGTTAAATTCACGTGTATTTAGTCACTATGTGCGACATGTACTTGATAATGGAGACCTAGGCTCTCCGAAACATGTCGCGCGTAGTTACTAAATGTGAGTGAGTTTACTGAAACGTCCCACTTTGTCGTCTGCCATAAAGCCGCTTTGTCAGTTTATTCATATGAAGATACAATGAAATCTCGTCTTTACGGTAAGCGACAAAGTGGGACGTTTTACTAAAAACTAACACAAATACATGTGAACTAAGCAAGCCGCTAAGTATTGTTTGTTCCCTTCGGTCTTATATATATACATATTGATAACCGCGAAAGGGACAAACGATATGTCGGAGATATGAGTTACTAAATCTAGAAAACGATAAGCAATGTTTTGCTTGGAGTGGTCTTTGCTTGGTCCATGCAGGTTTGCAGGTAGATGATACCAACCTATGAACAGGTGGCTGGTGACCTGACAGTATAAAAGGTCACTACTGCAGTGTTCATAAATTCATTCCCGTGTTAGAAATAGAACGATTCACTCTTGTCTTGTTATGTGAAGGGTTTACATTCTTACGAAGGAAGTTATTTCTATGGGGTATGCATCCTATGCATGGACGCAAGCTTAGAACTCTCCATTCGTTTTCTACTACTGCGTAGATGCGTAGATACAAGATTCTGTAACGAGTAACAAGTAGCTAGGCCTCTTAGCTCGGCTGTCATTAGGGTTCCCGATATCAGCAAGTGGGATAAAGGATTCAGACTAGCCCCACAATGAGTGCTGGTAATATAACACATGTAAACGGTAAGGTTTAAAATCGACAACAGTTGGTAAGGTAATGATTGTTCACTATGTTTGCAGTTAAGTTTGATTTGAGTCGTGATTTAGAAAACTGCTTTGTTCTTTTTTTGTGATTACTGTTGTAAGAAAACGTGTGGGTAGGTATCCTACCCTATTGAAAAAAAATAAAAATAAAATAAAAACAGTAATTCTAGTGATTTCAAAGTATATCATGACCCATACTTATTACTTACTTAGTTGTGAAATACTAGCAGTACCAAAATATGGGCAGGTAGCCCTTTGTTTTGTTTTGTTTTCGAGTCTACCAAAAATTAATTTGTGATAGTGATAAACATTTTCAATCCATGCCTTGTGTTAAAAGTTTTCTATGCGTGTGAAATTACCGTTACAGATGTTCAACTTCAAGATAAACAAGCTCACTGTCATAGTAGTCTACAGTTTCATCCATGATGAATATGCTGTGACGATGAAACTAGCGCAATTTCTTGCGATACCTATGTCCAAGAAATTAAGAATTGAAGACGCCAACTCTATGGTTATTTTGGAGCAACGGAAATTAAAGGACAGGTTTCTTTCCAATTGTTTTAATGAAAAATTAGAAGCAGTGGTTTAAAGATCTAACGGTTGACATTTCTGTTTGTAACGTTAAGTTTTTGTGTTCTTAATACGTTTTATTATTTGCGAGATTAATTTGATTATAGTAAAGTGAAGCACAATCTTATTTTGATGTCGAGTATAAGATGAGGTCAGTGTCTAACCTCAAACTTTAGGTACTTAGTGTTATGATTAGGTCTAGCATTCCAATTATCTCAACATCTGTTCAAAACTGCTTATTGCTAGTCTACTTGAAAAAAAAAAGGAAATCAGTCGGCTTTGACTTTACTTTGTTTTTGTGATAAAAATGATATCGTACAATTTGATGATTACAGTTAAACATGGTGAAGGTCATGATGAAGGTCATGGTGAAGGTCATGATGATGATCATGATGAAGGTCATGATGATGGTCATGATGAAGGTCATGATGGTGGTCATGATGGTGGTCATGATGATGATCATGATGACGGTTATGATGTTGGTGGTGATAGTCATTTCTTATTATTTAGGTTGTCCATAGTTTCAATTTGACCACTTTAGTTTTAAAGTTGTGGATTATAATTATTGGAATTAGTCATTTAGTTTGCAATCGTATAATGAAACTTTTTACATTCAATTTGGTTACGTGTTCTCAGACTGCATACACCATTTTGTCATTCGTAATCGTAGGTGTAAAATCGGATCTATTTTTCCGTCTCCGTGCGGCCACGATTGTGTGTGGCATGCGTTTGGTTTGATGGTGTAATCGGTCGATGTGTTTTTGGTTTGGTTACCGGATGGAGGTAGACCAATTTTGTTGTTGCTGGATGGAAGCAACTGTGGTTTTGGTTACCGGATGGAGGTAGACCAACTTTAGAGTACTGTAACCCATTTGTTGGTTTGTTGAAGTGTTTCATTTGACTATTGTAGAACTATGTCTGTTACTGGCTAGTAAAGTAGTAAGTACATAGACTGACTAGTCTATTCGAATGTTAATGAAGTTGATTTTAATTCCCTGGGTTGATTAAACGAGTACCTAAATAATTTTTTAATTTAATGAATTCAAATCATCACTCATGTGAGCTTTCAATGGACCGAGAGCAAGTCCGAGGGATTGAGCGTGATCTAATAATCGCATCGGAAGTTCCGAAGCATGTAAAAGGTGCACGTGGACTGCTTTTTATGTGCAGTATACTCTTTGCGAGGAGTAGCACTTACGCGGCTGAGATGGTTCTAACTTCTGATAGGTTATTGGATCCTAACAATCCGATGGACAAAAATGAAATCTGGTGGTTATGGTGTAACCTGGTTGAGTAATTTACGTTTTTGTTTGAGTCGAGAGGTTGACACATTTGAATCATTCATTAATTGAGATCATTTTGACTTATCATTTTGGTAATGCCACAAAAAAAAAAAGTTGTTGTTAAACGGGATGAAGTGACTATGTCACAATGTGAGTTTACGATGGACATAAACGTGACTTGGGTTCCTTAATTTTGATTTTACTGGTAACTAAAACTGAGGTGGTGGCACTATCAAAATTGTCTAACAAATTGAAGTTCATGATGATTGAATACAGATAACATTTTGTTGTTAATTAAAATGTTAGAAAGGCAAGTACCAATTGAAGTAGATGAAGATTGTTGTGGTATGAAGGATGAGGTTCTCAGTTCGGTTGGTCGACCGTACCAGAGGCTTGATCGTAGCCGTAGCCCGTTAGAAGTCGGTGTCTACCTTTGAGTAGTCCGTGGGTACGCGGTGCGCGATAAGCTCTGGCGGAGGTCGGGTCTTGTAGAGACCGTAGAGTCATAGGGTTGACTCGGCGATCCCTTGGGGATGCGCGTAGTGTGGTTATGTGATAACCAATAGGCCACGAATGAGAGACCTGCTTCCGAAAGTTTGCCGTCATGTGTTTTACGTAAAAGGTGGCTATGAAAGCCAGGTGGTACTTGTCTGGTCTTGCATTTAAATTGGTGGTAATGAATTGACTTTAAGTGATCCTAAATTCAGTTGCAAAGAATAAAATTATTTTCCTTGAGTTGAGTTGATTTTACGTAGACAGATAATTTGGTCAGGAGTAACCGAGTGGTGACAAAGATTACTGATGTACGTGTTTGTTTCAGATACAAGCGAGGACGCTTGTCTTGTCAGTATGGCCGTGTCGGAGATATGAGTTACTAAATCTAGAAAACGATAAGCAATGTTTTGCTTGGAGTGGTCTTTGCTTGGTCCATGCAGGTTTGCAGGTAGATGATACCAACCTATGAACAGGTGGCTGGTGACCTGACAGTATAAAAGGTCACTACTGCAGTGTTCATAAATTCATTCCCGTGTTAGAAATAGAACGATTCACTCTTGTCTTGTTATGTGAAGGGTTTACATTCTTACGAAGGAAGTTATTTCTATGGGGTATGCATCCTATGCATGGACGCAAGCTTAGAACTCTCCATTCGTTTTCTACTACTGCGTAGATGCGTAGATACAAGATTCTGTAACGAGTAACAAGTAGCTAGGCCTCTTAGCTCGGCTGTCATTAGGGTTCCCGATAGATAGTTACCTCAATCTCTTTGAAAAATCCTAACCCCTTTATTCGAACTATTCATAAACGTATTCGAACTTAACAAGCCGATAACTTTCCCTTTCGGACTTATCAATACCTTAGTCTATAAGACCGAAAGGGACAACCTTACCGGCTAGTATTTAGTATTTTTGTATCAAAAAATCGCCTATGCGCTGCCTACCCTGAGGACTTGGATGCCTCTATGCTAGTAATTACACCGGCTATCTTACCCCTAAACCGAAACACAACAGTGCAAACACTGCTATTTAGCGGCAGGTTAAGAGGGCCCGTACACCCAAATTGCAGTTCGGAGATTACATTTTAAGATGTCTTAAACATGAAAATATGCCACAATATCGTACATACAGAAACTACATCATATTTGCAAGGGCCCTTTGGGAACAAATCTGTAAAGGATTGAAGTTCGCTTGATAGAAATCGAACACGAAAACATATTTAATTTTTGAGGAGTTTTTATTTCCTGACGTTACTTTGCATGCTATAATAGTAATAATTTAGAATTTTGTAGGTTAAGCTAATGCCGAGCGATGATAGGCGTAACTTTTTTATAGGTTGTCATGTTTAAGAGATAGAGAGGTAAGCTACGTATTTTTTTTATTTTTTTTTATTTATTGTATTTGGCGTATAGACGGTGGTAGCTATCCGGGCGGACCCTGCACAAGGTCCTACCACCAGCAAAACCTAAAAAGCCGAATAACCGGTGTGAGAGCTATCTGTAAAGATGAACAATGTCACTTGTCTATAAGTCAAAGTCTTGTGGACACAAATAGTACATTTAGATGCTAGTGCGGAAGGTATGTCATTACTTCACGAGTCCCGAGATATCGCTCGTAACTCGTGTCGATTTAAAACACTCCTTCTCTAAACATCGCCACTCGTTTCGAATTTCATGTTTTTCGCACTTGCGTCGTCATGTACAGTCGACGTCAAAGATATCGTTACGGTTTAGGTGTCAAAAATATATTTACACGACCTTAATGTCAAAGCAATAAAGCCGTGTAAATATATTTTTGGCACCTAAACCGTAACGATATCTTTGACGTCGACTGTACTATTTTACAGACACTAAAATATGACAACATTTGAAACACAATCATGTTATTCCCACAATTCTGAATCAAACTTATCCTTTTTAATAGCACGCGATTATAATCCTAATTCCTTCAAACTTAAAAGCGGAAACCGCAAACACGTTCCCGTAGGGTTTTGACCCTTGGGTGCTGAATCCGTTTCCGGGAAACATGCAGCCTTCATTTAACTCCGAGCCATACAAAATATCCGGTGTCAGCGGCGGAAAGTATCGCATTTGTTGTCAAATACGTTGATGGCAGATGCGTCACTGGGCTTATAATGTGAGACGTGGCAGAGCAGCCTAGAAATACAAACATCTGATTTATAAATATAATTATATGTTTTAATTTTAGTATATACACAAATATTTATAATATTGTTATGGGTCTATTGCCTGAATAAAGAAATATTCATTTATTTATAATTAAACAGTCACAGTCAGTTCATGTGACATATTTCGGAAAGCCTAGGTCTCCATTATCAAGCACTCCATAGTCAATTAGAAAATACGTTCTTATTGTTACGTTGTTTACGTTTAAGTGTTATTGAAGTTTTCCGTGAAAATCAAATTACAAACTGCAACAAAAAGCATGATTCAAACAAGTATCAATTTGTGCAATAAAAGACAAAATTAAATGACTTTTGCATAGCATGCATTTGCAACGTTTTACTCATTCTATTCGATTCTATCCGACTTCGGATTCCGTATAGAACGTGAAAGAGCTTTTAAAAAATAAACATTTTGACGCCTATATAGTATAAAAACCGTTATATCATGCTTCACAATGCTGTTTATTTAAACATGACATGCAATATTCAGCTTGTCATTTTACGATTTTTTCGACAGGTTACAGATTTTTCCTAATTAGTGCGGAAAAGTAAACTTCACGTGCGTAAATTTCTCTTTTTGAGGCACTTGTTATGAAAAAAGTCGTTCGATACACGTGTAAAAACTTCTTTTTAACTCGGTTTATTGTCGCCCTCGTTTCACTCGGGCTCCAACTTTCACCCTCGTCGAAAAAAAAATTTTATGCACTTGCTTCGAAATGTACTTTTGTGTGACATGTCTACCGTTTTATTGTTCTACGGTTTAGTCCATTAGTGCGTCTCCGTAATGCTGGGATATGAAGCTCGGTCATGTTTCCAGATATATACAAACATGTATATATTATATACAAACATGTATGTATTTATACAAATTTGTATATACTCAAGGCGGTTTGGATATTGGATCTCACGGATGTTGTATTTCATTTCTGAATTTCGGGTTGTCTAAGGGCCGTCCGTGAATTTCCAAGTTCGTAAATTTCGAGCATTTGTCTCTTTAACTCCAACGAAGGCGTCATCAACTTGAGTGAGACATGCTCGAAATTTACGATTTTCGAAGAACGTAGGCTTCCTGAATCTATTTAACCGCAAGGTTTCTTAATATGTGGTTTTCTGACCCAAGGGGTTAGTAGCATGTAAGTTAGGGGTCAGTAGTTAGTAGGTAACGTTAGATTTACTATTTATCGTTTATCTATGTAGATTATAGATATTTTTTAACTGTTTATTTACATTGTTCGCAACTTAATTAATGTAAATGTATTTGAAGTATGTGAAGGTGCGTTCAAACTAAAAGAGCATTCTCTGTTCTAACCTCCCACTCTACGAGATTCGATCGGTACACAAAACGCGATTGGTTTATTTCGTAGAACGGGCGCTAGAACAGCGAATGCTCTTTTGGTTTAAACGCACAATAAGATGTGTTATCTGTTGGTAATCCTTAATAAAGAAAAATAAAAAACAAAAATAAAATAAAACTTCTGCTTTGCTTTATGCGCTTCATTATATTTGATATGTTGAATTTCAACATATTTCTTATCTGGCCGTGTGGTGACGGTAGTAGGAATACATTTGTCACCATCCCAACTCATCCCTAGCCTAGGGCGTCGTAAGAGTCGAGTAACGAATTGAAGTGTCACTGACCATTCATCACATCATAGACACTATCAGACACTAATGCGATCGCCAATCCGCTTGCCTAGCGTGGCGATTATGGCTATTTACCTCCCAATGCGCATATTTGATAGCAGAGGCCTACGTCCAGCAGTGGACTGAGATAGACTGATAATCATGATAAAAGTGAAGTATAGGCTCTGTATTTTTATTTTTTAGCCTTCGTTCTTATTGCTACGTACTGTATATACATCAAACTATCTCTAAGTTTATCGAAGGCTGTATAAATGTTATTCTCACTCGAAGTTGGGCAAAGTTGCGCACGATATCGCACGAGCCCAACTTTGCCGCTTAATACACCGGAGACTTGGCCGCATGAGCATCAAGTTTGTTCCGTAGTTTTATTGACATGGCGGTGAGATTTGACGTACTTGGCGGTATTGATAGCTATTTTAGTATTTGTTGACTTAGCTAAGGAAATCTACATATTATTATCTTATCTTATCTTATCTTATGGAAAAAGCATGTCCAATGCTTAAAAAAATCAGGGAAAATTCATACCTTATTCTGTTAACAGTAAGGTGATTTTTCCTTCTGTAATTTGAATTGACTAGACATGTTCTTTCCGTAAACCTTTCATATCTACGCAACGGTCGTGGGATCAATCTACACTCGTACCAATGAGTTCTTAAAAGCGTAGGTATGTACAAAATATTATTCGATATTCACACATGCTTTACGGTGATGGAAAACGTCGTGTGGAAACCTGCATATATCTGCAAAAAAATTCAAGCGTGTATGTGACGCTCCAAACAAGTATTCGGCCAGCGTTGGGCCTATGCAAAATAGGCACGTTTTATTTCGAGTTGCGGAAAATGACCAGAATATAATACAATATAATAACTACATAACAGGGTGATTACGGGGTCGTGATCCCAAATGTGAAAAACGTGTAAAGATGGTTTTCTAAACAAGGTTTCTCATGAGACTTATATGAACAAACGTACTTTTTTACGACTAGTAAAGTTCGAGTTCATTAACATGTTTATATTTTTCCATACTAATCCCTTGCAAATGTGTTAACGCTATAATGAAACGAAACTGGAAATTATGACCACTTCCGCACCGGTCAGTATAAGATCAGTTAATTTTTTTTCGCGATTTTCATCTTTGCTTAATGAGTAACCTTGTTTAGAAAGACGATCACACGTTTTTCATAGTCACGATCACGAACCCGTAATCACCCTGTATAATAGACAGATATAAAACAGCCGAGACTAGGTAACAAACTCAGAACCTCCAGATTTAGTGAGGTACAGAGACCATAAGGCTAGATTCACACGGAGTATTTTTTCCCGTAGGTATACCGTATTCGAGATTTTCTCGAACGTCGTAGGGACAATAGACTTTGAATAATGACGTTCACGCGGATCCCGCATACCGTATTCGAGAATGCGTGTGAACGGTACTACACAAAGTCTATTTTCAGAAAATCTCGAATACGGTATACGGGAAAAAATAATCCGTGTAAATGTAGCCTAAATATCCAATACAAACCTTTTTATAATTCCGAGTTATGGTTGACTTACTATGACACTCATACGAAACTCTAGTCAATACAGTTACTAAACAGAGTTGGAACAAAGTTAGCCAGATTTGCGGATGCGGCCGGCGAATAACAATACCGAACTACAATATACTCGTACATACTATACACGACTCTTTGGTGCAAAGTTAGCTAGAACATGGCATAACTTTTGTTATTATCAATACACGTGTACATTAAAAGTCGCTTAATATACATACTAGTTAAACGACTCTTTGGCGCAAAGTTAGCTAGGACATGGTATAACTTTGAACATTATTACAACCCGTGTAGTTTAAAGGTCACTTTGTAAGCCAATTTGGCTTCCTACTTGGCAGTTGTCTATGCTAAAATTTAAACAAGAATGTACATTTTGAAGCACCTGTGGCAGATAAAACGATTTAATACTAAAGTCAACCTATTTTCGCGGAACTGAAAAGCATATGAACCATAGCTAAGGCACTGGTCTCACCGCGAGCTACTAAGCTATGAACTATGAGCTATAAACACGAACAAAAGATCGCCGTGTCTCTTTTGTTTACACGGGAGTGCGTATCTTTTGTTCGTGTTTATAGCCGATAGTTCATAGCTTAGCCGATAGTTCATAGTTAGTCGCGGTGAGACCAGTGCCTAAAGAGTAAAGATTAGTTAAACCTGAATAATTATGTAATTTCCTACTTACGGCCCATACCCCCTGAGTGTAAGGGTGGCAGTCAAAACAGTACAAGTGCGATGAAACAAATTACCGCCCATGTGTTATAAACAACTTGTGCCCAATTTAACGTCTGCCTTTGACCAAGAAGAGAGATTTTCTCCCCAGCGAAGCGGGCAGTTTCTTAACTTGACATTTTAATCAACTGAAACGATATTCATTCATGAACTCGTCAATTTTATCGACGGTATAATTAGGTATTAAACCGAATCCGACCGCGAAGATTTTCTGTATGTATTTCTACAGATGTCCTCCCGTAGATTCTGTTATAATTATAGATAACGTGCAAAGAATGATGGTAGAAGAGCTACTTATTAATTATATAGAATATAATATAATTATTATTTTTACCTTGTGTTTACATGTAAGGTCAATGCGGGTAAGACCGTCTATCAGGAAAGTCCGTCTACCAACAGATTCCCGTCCATAATTGAACAGTATGAGATGCATAGGACGGACTTTCCTTCAAAATAAAATATGCCGGACTTAGCCGCACTGACCTTAATTTCGTTGTGTGCGTGAGCTCAGCTCTCGTGGATCTTAAGGCCGAGCCACGCCAAATGCGTGTGCGTGTACAATATGTATGTATGCATTGTAGCCTATCTACGTAAATATCATAGTAGATCGCACACCGTTTGCTGGTACAGTAAACACAAGCGAAAAAGACGTCGTTCGGCAGGCATCGGCACGAATCGGCCCAGCCGATGCGGCTTCCAATTTTTCGCTCTTATCATCATCATCATCATACATCATCAGCCTATGACAGTCCACTGCTGGACGTAGGCCTCTCCTATTAACCATGCGTATAGACGCATTAGGAGGTAAATGCCCATAATCGCCACGCTGGGCAAGCCGATTGGTAATCGCAGTAATGTGTCCACTATGATGACGCTGCTGCCCATCTTTTATCAAATAATGGTCAGTGATACTTCAATCCCTTAGTCGACTCTTACGACACCCACAAGAGGAGTTGGGGTGGTGACAAATGTATTCTTACTGCCGTCACCACACGGCCAATGCGGTTTGTGCGGTCGCTCCTTTCGCTCTTATGCGGTTGACATAAAAAAAATCGCCCGGCTTAAACCGATTCCGCGTCGATTGTTTTGGGGAAGCCCTAAGTCAGTCATAAACCCAAGAATTTTTATTTTTTAATTTTTTTTTGTTCTGAAAGTAAGTGATTATTAAATAGTGCAAGTATTTAAGTTTGTTTTTGTTTTTTTTTCGTTTTCTTTTGGCGCACGGTTTACATGCTGCATCTAGTGTGCAAGTGATCGTTATTCTACCTCTTCCCGAGTTACCCCAAACTCATCAATTCCAGTCACCGATTATAAATTGCCGCGCCAAGACGAATCCCTTACAATTTCAACTCGTATGAATTATTCAAATAAGAATTAAATAATACCATCTTCACGATTTATTCATCATCATCTTCATCATAAATATTATTATTTATTAGCCGAACCAATGCTGAATAGGCCTCCCCCAAAGATTGCCACAATAACCGGTCTTCCTCCACCCGCATCCAGCGGACTCCTGCGACCTTCACCGCCTATTCACTAATTAAAAAAATATTTTTTTTTTTTTTTTTTTTCTAGCCTGTAGGGGTGTCCCACTGCTGGGCAAAGGCCTCTCCCTCAGATCTCCACAGCTCCCGGTTCGGTGCCAAGTCTGGCCAATTGTTGGCGAAGGCGTCCAGATCGTCCCGCCATCTCCGCCTGGGCCTGCCTCGTCCCCGCCTAGTTTGCGGCATCCACTTGGTGGCCGTAATAGCCCACCTTTCCGGATGCATGCGGCAGACGTGACCGGCCCAATCCCACTTTAGCCTGGCAGTTTTCTCACCCACGTCAGCTATGCGTGTTTTGGAGCGCAGCGTAGTGTTCCGGATGCGATCCATTCTCGTTACACTTAGAATGCTGCGCTCCATTGCTCGCTGGCAGACCTTCAATTTGGACTTCTGACTTTCGGTGAGAGACCATGTTTGGGCACCGTAGGTTAGGACGGGCAGGATACACATGTCGACTAGTTTGCGCTTCAGTGACATTGGAAGGTCGCCCTTCATTAGCTCTTTCATGGACCAGTAGCTCTTCCAGGCATTTTGAACATTTTACAAAAAATATTATTTTTTGTAAAAGTTTAAATACCTGTGCTATGTATTCTCCATCTTAGGCCCACTTTTTCTTCTTCTACCTAGCGTTATTTTGCCAGGGTCCGCTTTCCTGCTACGTTTTCCCCACTTTGCGCGATCCTGCATCTTCTAACTGTATGCCCATTCACACTCATGTCAGCCTTCACGACATTTAGCCATCGCTTCTTTGGTCTGCCGCGTGGTTGGCTTCTTAGGCCCACTCACACGATCTATTTAGAGTAAGGGCCTTATCACACTTCTTGCGATTTGCGAGCGAAAGTAAGGGCAGCGCACAGTGAGTTCGCTGCGAGCCACAGCCTCAAAACATAATACTAATAAGAAAACAAGTACCATATTCATCATTATTACTTAAGAACTACGCTCTTGTCGGTGGAGTAATCGCCATTCCTTTCTCTTCTGTGCAAGCCTTTTTACTTCTGAGTACGACTCGACAGCTACTTTTTCCTTTAATTGGCTGAGATATGTAATTCTTGGCCTTGCTCTACTTCTCTTGCCCTCGATCTTCCCCTCTAAGATATTCAGAAAGAAGCTGTCGTGTCGTATCAGGTGGCCCATCATCGTGCCTCTCCTATTCTTTACTGTTTTCAGTACCATATATATCGTATCGCTTTTCTCTTGTACCATTCCGAGTACTTCCTCATTCGTCTTTCTTTCCGTTTAGCTAATCCTTTCTATCCTCCGCCAACACCATAATTATTATCATGTAGGTACAACTATTTATTTAATTAATTACTACAACACCTATCAAATCGCAGGTGGGCATTTTCGCGAGAAGAGATCCAAAAAAAAAATTTTTTTAAGGTAGGTAAATTTAATGTTTTTCCTACACAGAATAACGAGTTCTTTTAATCTAGGAGAAAAAAAGTACATGAAAAAAATGGTCCCACATTTTTCATACATTTTACATGCTCCCCACTTTGTAACCGCTGTACAAAGTGTTTGAAAAACGGTTACGTAATAGAAAAAAAAAGTTGGGACACATTTTTTCTTCTAGTAGGATCGAAAGAGCTCGTGATTCTGAGCAGGAAAAACATAAAATTTACCTGTTTCAGAAATAGTTATTTATTATACAAGGGGGCAAACTTGTTGTTTAACTGTCGTGCCAATATTGAGACCTGAGCTAGCGAAAGATTCCAAAATTGAGCCACGAGCGTAGCGAGTGGTTCAAAAACTGGAATCTTGAGCAGTGCGAAGGTCTCAAGGCACGAGAGTTGAACAAACTTTGCCGCCAAGTGTAATACAACTTTTTTCCCCTCACTATCGCGAGGAAATATGATTACAAATCTCATCCAAATATAAAATAACTTAAAGAAACCATTTAAAACTCAATGTCGAAACGTATCGTAGAATAGAGTTACTTCTGGAAATTAAATATAGCCAATGGCTTACAAAGTCACCCATGACAAGACCAATTTAACATGTGAGCTCCGATTGCGCATGTTTACTACGGTCATACAGATCCACTTATACTACGCAGTAGGGGGCTATAGGAATTAGAGCAATGTCAAATTACTTTATTCACAAGTGTGTAAAAAGCGTTTTTACCCGCTCGTATCAAACGATAAACGAGCGCTTTACGAGCTAGTGAGGGGAAAAATAAGTCTTTGTATCTCTTCTCGCGAAAATGCCCAGGTAGTAACTCGTGGAAAACAAAAGATTGTCTGACCTATTGAAATAAATTAGTTAAGTACCTACATAGAACGATTACTGGCACATTTCGTTATATAATATATTATCGCGTATGAACACCCGCGGTGAACGATAACGCCATGATATCGCCGCGATAGCACGACTATTAAAAGGCATTTATACGACAATCGATGGACATAATAATGTAGTTTTTGGGGGTCATAGTTTACTGTAAGTTATTGTGGTTTAGGTGGACATAGAGTTAGGGTTGGCGATTTTATGGTACTGGTATATTTATTATTTACAGATCTGATGGTGGCATAATATTTGTACATATATAATTATGTATATTTGCATGCAATAAAAACATGAAACAACAAAAGAAGCTCTTTTTTTAAGAATTTTGTATAAAATACTGGATATATGAATTTAAACTTCACGAATTTCATATATTATTTAAAGTGATACCATTCATCACGTCAAAATTTGTGATTGTTGCATACACATATAAAACGATGTTGAACTCTAATGAAATATAACCCACCGGAAGTAGCTTTAATTTTATGTTTCTTAGATCATTCAAAAGAGTTTGTTGCTGTCCCAATTTGAAGAAAAAACTATTTGACTTTGACTGGACTAATATTAACGAGCTTTTTCTATTGTTGCAGATTGCGCGTTACACATAAAAGGCCCGCGCGGGCGCATCCACTCGGGACAACTCCCGCGCACGCACGGCTGCCGCCTGCTCGTCCCCGCCCCCCCGCAGGGCCACGCCTACCTCCTTGAACTCCACAAGCTCAACGTCCCATGCTCCACTGGCTACATCAGATTCACCCCCAACATCCCCCTATGTGGGAAACTTGAACAAATCCCACCCCTCCACAGAACACATTTATACCACGACTCCAGCTCCATAGACCTCCACGGCCGACCCACGTTCGCCATTATCTACCGTCTAGTCGATCATTGCCACAATGTTCTTCTGGCGGGACGAAACGGCTCGTTCGAAGTCGGCCCGACTGTCAAACTGTTCTGCTCTTATAAGATTCATCTTCCATATGGGAATAAAGTCGCGTTACGCCTTCAAATGGGCACGGGACCAATCGCGGCTAAGCATGACACATCCAATATTATCCAAGAGGATCATCAAGTGTTCTGCAAAGGGATGGAGCTGAGCTTAGAAGACGGGGATTCTAAATGGAAGCATTGCTCGCAGCCTGGAGATCCGCTCCGTTCTGTGCAGATAATATCTGAAGCGAACTCTGTTAGACTGAATATTAGTATCTTAGCTAAGAGAAATTCTTCAGCGATGTGGCTGAAAGTGTGGTGGATGGATAAAGGAGTTGAAGAAGTGATGGGGCACTGTGACTACGGGTGGGTTGTGTCGGATGACTTCTGTGTGACGGCTGTGAGAGACGCGAAGCTGCCGTGGAGACAGGCTGAAGAGGAGTGCGTTAGGCTGGGAGGGCATCTGGCCAGTGTGCTCAATGAGAGACAGCAGCATGTCTTGGACCAACTGTTAATACATGCGTGAGTATCATTTTAGGGTAGCATTGCTGATAGTTCATAGTTCAGGCCACTCATTACGGCGCTTTGGTTGGTGTTCCAGGGATTGGATACCTACCGGTTTTTTCTCCATACAAAAGAACGGTTCGAATTCCATTCTTTTTAATTTTTCGGTATATATATTTTTTGTTAATGGAGTAATTCAAAAATACGGTGTTCATAATTACATAAAATGTTGAGTACTACGTAAAAAGTGTAAAATATTGAGCTATTTCAAGGTTTTTTTTTTAAAACCGATTTCGATCCCTGGGTGTTACCGTGCCATATTTTGTTCTGATTGGCACAAAGTAGGTAGAAAATTCTTAGATCCACTTGTACAATCTCGGGCCACTAGAACGAGGTTAAAAGGTTCGCAGTTTCAAAAAAACATATGGACTTAATCAGTTGCCCCCGTATTCATTAGTAAACCCTAGACCGTGCAAGATCCAAAGGTTTATTCAAACTTAACCCTTTACCTACGGGTGTCAACCAGAGTTGCCACCAAGGCAACAGCCGTGCAATACGGGTGTCAACTATAGTTGATCGAAGTACTGGTCATGTTTAATATTTTTTTTATTCAAAACTAGACCTTGTATCTTGGTAATAGTGGTCACAATATGCTTTGGGATTAGTATAGATGCAAAGAAAAAAATACCCTAATGTTTCGGTAGATGGCTCTGATATAAATATATTTTTAAAACTACCGCTTTTTTTGCTGGCAACTGGGGTTGACACCCGTACTGCAGGAGTGCCAAAAATTGAAATCAATATGGCGGACAATAGTGATGTTTCAAATTTTATCGACTTGTTGTGAGAGACAGATCAGAGAATACCCGTACTTTACAGATTTGCCGATACCTTAGTGCCCACTCTTAGTAACTATACAAACTAATAAGTTTAAAAATTAAATAATTATACACATAAAACCTTATTAGATTCAAATAATTGTTCGATTTTTCTCTAATCGATGCGACATATCGACAACTGTGTCGATAGACGCACATCACTATTTTCCATATGTGAGAAATTGTTTGTTTGCAAGGTTTTCATTGATTGATATTTATGCTTTTTTTAAATAATTATAATCTTTTGAGTATTTGTTTGTGTTAAATATATCATAAACTAATGTTTTTACACTTTAACTTGTGAAATTCGCGAGTGGTAACTTATAAATCTTCAAATTCTTAGTGACTGATATATTACTTGATATTATAAAAAAAGGGAATATTATTACCATATGTGATTATTTATTGATTAAAGACAACATATGTAATATGTATGCGAAATTTCAAGTGTGTAGCTGCAATACTGTAAAAGTTCCAGGTAAGTGAAGTTATGCCTTACACCGGCTCTCGAAAAAACATGCCCGTATTGAGAGGTTGCGGAGTGATACAGGGCCCCGTAGGTAAAGGGTTAACTCACGATTTATGATTGAACTTGTCTGACATGAACTTGATTCAACTCGCAATGCAACTGGCTTGCGCTTTAGTTAATTGGTAGCTCTCGAC